>CAAKHF010025372.1:20488-37603 GCA_901007745.1 Hippocampus kuda | reverse complement strand
TGCTGATCATAAATTTCGCAATTTCTTTCCCTTTTTTTTCTTTCTACGCTGGCTATATGAAGTGTCAAATAAGTGTATGCTCATACTTATGCACTATAGGTTTTTTGTGTGTGTTCGTGTTTACGTCCGAGATAAAATTTGCTACAGTGAAAAGTCCCCTGTTGTGAAAAATTTCTTGCTGCAAACATGATTTCGTTGTTGAGGAGTTTCAGTGTACTAGCCTTGAAATCAGTCAAGTCGATTACAATAATTTGTTCAATTATTGTTCAAATGAGTGTAAACAGGGTTGCAAAATCTCAACGTTATTTATTACGTGACATTTTGGTACAGATTTTAGCAAGTTAAAATACATGATTTGCTTTCACGGGCCACATAAAATGACCTGGCAGGCCAGATCTGGCCCCTGGGCCTTGATTTTGACACCAGTGATTTAAAGGAAGCAAAACAAAGTTGGTAATTTTTCAGTTTTCGGCATATGACAAAACACAATGTGTATATACACAATACCTATCCATTTACCTCACTTCCCAGTTATGAGCCATCCATCCCATGAAAGGTTTCCACTTTAAGGTAATTTCAAAATTTCTCATGGCAATTTACCGGTAACTTTACAGAAATGTATCCGTGCCTTTGCAACTCTACGCACAATGAAAGAAAAAAAACACCTCCCAAAAGGCCTGTCCTTTTTATCAAGAATTAAAATATGAGAAACTGACCATTAACCTTTGTATATTGTGATAATATATGTTTAATCTCACGTACCCTCTGGAGGACGCACTGCACTAAGTGAAGGCGTACCCAGCTAATAGACCTTGAACTGACATAAAGCGCTATCACGTTGCATTATGCCGAGTAAAAGTGATCAAAATCTTGAAGCCAAGCTCCTCAGTACTACCTGTAGATGTGTGTGTGTGTGTGTGTGTGTGTGTGTGTGTGTGTGTGTGTGTGTGTGTGTGTGTGTGTGTGTGTGTGTGTGTGTGTGTTACACAGGAAACTGTCATCAGATATTTCTCCAGCATTGGTCTTGTGTGTAATAGCTAAAGCTGAAGGACTGGCATAAAGGGTACACATAGGGAGGTTTATGTATCCCGCTAAACGGATCCATTTAATTCTATGAGCAATGACTGTTTGATTAGGTCATGTAAAAAAAGTTTTTACGTGCACTGTGACTTTAATCAACAAACCTTTGATGACCTAAACAGAGGGAAAAGGCTCAATAGTGTCGCGGTCTAAAGAATACAACATATGTAGTGTGTCCACTTTATGACAATTTAAATTTTTTAGCATAATAACATGAAGGGTTTCCGTTGATATAAAAATGGGGATGTCGGTTTAACAGATTAAAAATGACATGCAGTGAACTAGTTTGTGAAGTGAATAACGTTGCCTGGCACGAGCACAAGAAGGCACACTCTTTCTCCAGCAGTCCTTCCCATTTTTAACGTGATTATTAAGTCTTTCTTCATGTAAATATTTGCAGCATACCCCCACATATTCAGCTTGACATTTGTAAAGTCTCCCATCATCTGCTTAGATTTGTTCGGAACCTTTTCCGTTATTGGCCATATAAAAATGAAACAGGTGGCATCTTGTGAAATCAATTATGTTGTCATTTCAGTTCATTCATGTTTTTGGGGGGTCTGAGTTTAAGATGTCCAGTTTTGTGGGCGGCCATTGAGTGCACCTCGTTATTGTGTGTGAATGCAAAAAAATGAATTTAATGACTGTTTAATGACTGTATCATTTGTTCAAAGTGCTAGTGTGCACCGCTATTCGAGGGGAATAGAGTGGCCCACGAGTAGTGAGAATCCACGAATACTGTTTTTTCTACACTATAAGGCACACCTAAAAGCATTTCATTTTCTCAAAAGCTGACAGTGCGCCTTATAATTCGATGCGTCTTATATACAGATCAATACTCAGATTTCTTGGACATAGTATTTTAAAAGTTCTGTAAAACGCTTTGTTACAGTTGCAACGGTTGTGAAAGCTTGATATAAATAAATCTGTATTATCTTCCCTTTAGCATACCTCCATCTAGTGGATGCATAACTCAACCACAGCCACTATTGTGGCTTCTATTCTATGCGCCTTATAATGCGGTACGCCCTATATAGGAAAACAGTTTTTAAATTGGCCGTTTGGTGAAGGTGCGCCTTATACTCCGGAGCTCCTTATAGTGCGGAAATTACGGTAATTGACACCTGTTATAATTGCATTGGGAAGAAAAATAAAAGCATGATTTTTTTTTTTTGGTAGAATCCAGTGGTCCACTGTATTTGTTGACCCGTGTGTTATTTAGGCTACTATATTAGCGACTATTGATGAGCCTCGCATGAAGGTGGTTTGTTTGTGTTGAGTACCGATAATTCATCCACTGAATATCACTGTTTAACATCATTGTGTAAGTTCCAGGCGCAGGGTGTTGGGTGCTTTGTTTTTCATGGAAGTATTATTCAAAGTATTCAGATTCAGATTGAGAAAACTTTATTTAAAGTATGACGGGAAGTTAACGGCTTACTTACAAATTCAGTTCACATCACTCCTGAAAATGTGATGCAAAAATAAATCGAGTAGCGCCTGTACTATCAACAGTGTAAAGCCCAACAACTAAAGATTTGTAACGGCATAAATTTTGCAAGCATTTCCACAAGTGATGTCCTTCAAAACAGGTATTTCAGCTTCACAGCACTCATTCCAGACAAGAACCGGTCACCGCTGTTTTGTGGCCGACAACCTTAGATTCTGTTTTACGTCATATGCCATTACGTTTTGAGAAGATGGCGATCAAGTAGGTCAAATCAGGTCTCATTCACATTCCAGGTTTGATAATCGACCAAAAAACTTTTTTTGGTAGGGGCGATTTGGTTGGATTAAAGCAGCAAGGAGGAATTGTTGGAACCTTTGCACCTGGTTTTTCATCATGAATCCTTGGCCATGATGACCACAGTTCAGAAAGCAAAAAATGTGATGATATAGTGTTGCCCACGCGTCTTGTGTCACGGTGGTGCTCATTTGGGCGACTTTCCGAGCTCAGTTTGTGGAAGTCGGATCCCTGAAATTCAATAATGGTTTGATGAAATTAACATGGCTTTCTGTTCAATTTCAGGCATGGCTCTTTGAGACGGTTTTTCTGCGCCCTAATATGACAGAAACAACCACCCAATATCTTGTTGATCCGTGAAACTGGTGCTCGATTTTTTTTTCCTTTATCAAAGTCATTCATCCATTTGTTTTTTTTAATAAGCAAAATAGCACTGTATAATATTGTACATTTTAAAAACAAAAAGTAATAACATCTAGAACACAGAAAATAGAACGCAATAAAAAAACAAGAAATGAAGAACTGACACCACTACTCCATTCTAAGTGACTCACTAAGTAAAAATAATGTTAGCCATTTTTTTCACAGAGGATAAAGAATATATGCTTATAATCACTCTGATATCTGTCAACGTGTGTTGCTTCACCATTTGTGTTGAAATATCTATTGCTGGTTTTAACACCCAGACTATCGATGCTAATCATTAGCTCGTCAAAAGGATTTTCAATTATATGGTAGCTTTAAGTGAGTGGGGCCATTCAGAGGACAAAATGGTTTGATTGTTTTTAAATACAAAATGTGTAATTCTCGTCGTTTTACGTTTCGTTTGACAGTAAACTTCAAGTGGGAGTGGCAAAAAAAAATGGAGAATCTTTTGTGATGACTTGTTCACTATTTTCTGAAGTGATGCTTATAGTGAAGTGAGTTGAATTGAGTTCACTTCCCCCATACAGCGTTCGTATCGCCAGTTTGCGCTTGCATGTCAGCATAAAGAAATCATCCGAATGACCGATTGGCTGATGTCTGTGACTGATGTTGTATTGTATTATATTGATGTCCTGCGCAAAAGGTATCAAAAAAATGTGCCCTTTGTGCTATGTTTTGATTAAAAACTGGAAATGGACAGCGAGGATAAGCATGACCTCCAACTTTTACATTAGAAAATGATGTGCTTGGCTGTGCATTTTCCGGCGAAAAAGAGGCCGTGTATGCATTAACTGGATTCTCAGGAAGTAATCAATTGCACTGACTAATGGATTGAAGTATTTTATGAAGAAGAATGTAAAGTTTGCCAGATGGGTCATAACTACCTTTACACATCAACCTTATACGCCCCCCCCCCCCACTGTGAAGATTTAAAATGCTTCTCATGATGTTGTCGCTCCATCTTCACTCTTCTTCCTCACTTCCAGCTTTCGCTTCCATCCTTTTATACAACGTTTATTCAAATTTCACCCGTTTTCATATTTGGAAGCTGTTAAAAGTACCCTAAATGTAATTCTTTTTATCGTGAACTTGGATGGTTTTTCCTAAAGTGAGCAAAAATACATCAATCCATCTTCTATACTGCTAACATAAAAATGAAAATGTCATTCCGTTGTACAGGTGCTACACAGTTTGTGTTTCTGGGTCTTATTTGACTATGTTCACTTGTGTTGTGTGTTATGTTCACATGCTTCAAATGTATTTGGGATCTATCAGTGTACCCAAAAACAAGGAAAATGGTAGTAATGGTGGGCATCTTGAAGCTATGAAGCTGCAAGTGCCATTTTTTTTTTTTTTTTTAATGAGACAGGGCTAACAGTGTTCAAAAAGGATCTTTAAACTGTCCGAGAACTGTCAGTGTTCCCGCTATAATTGCACAGGCTTCTGCAGAAACATGCACCTGTTGGTCTTTAAAACGTCATGGGGAAATCCCGAAACACTGGAGGAGTTAAGCGGCACAGGAATGATCATACATGATAAAAACGTAAGGAAGACAAGCCAAACAGAGGTCAAAGGGTGCCTTCGCACAAGCGTGTTCGCCTGCTGGACAAACAGGTACCTGCAACGTTTTCTCGGAAATTAATTAAGGATTGATCATCCATTTAATAAAGTCACCCAAGCTATTATTACAATTTGAACAATTCTGTAGTTCATAATTTGATTTAGACAAAGATTGTGAGGGATAGTCTTAGTCCTAGCCAAAATTGACTCGGAAGATAGTATACTATGTGTGCATAGGAAATGAACAGTACGTAAGGGTTAAGTGGCCAATTGTCAAAGTCAACTCCAGCCCATTTAATGAAGAGCTTGATTGATTAGCGGGGCTTTTGGAAAGGCAGCAGCATGGATAAACCCAATGAGGAAAAAAAAGAAACATATGGAGAACAGAGTGATGAAACAAGGAAGGTATAGAGAGAAAGTAAGAAAACACCGGTGGATGACTGAAGCGAAAAGTAATCGTAGAGAAGGGAGAGGCTTGTCTCCAGTCTGTCTCTTACCGTCTGTTGCAGGTCTGGGATTCCGATGCGGATCACGACCGTGTTGCCTGTGGGCTCCTCCATGGGTGCAGTGGCGGCGGGTAGGAACGCCGGCGAGACTGCGATGGGAACGCCGCTGTCACCGTTACCGGCGCCGACGATGTCCTCTTCCAGGGAGCTGCTGCCGCTGTCGGTGCTGGCACCCTGGCTGCCGTTGGCGGTGTGTGCGTAAGAGGGGAGTGCGCGCGGGTGTGTGTGCGCGCACTGCTGCTGCTGCTGCTGGTCCTGCCGTGGAGGGCTGGGTGGCTCATGTTTGCCGGCTGCCGGACGCAGAGGCATGCTCCGTGTTAAGGACTTGGACTATGTTTCTCTCTCTCTCTCTCTTCTCTCTCTCTCTTTCGCTTTCTCTTTCTCCCTCACATTCACACACAAAAAGACACACAACCTTGTGGCTGGCACGCACACGGCACACACACACCTCTTGGAGCATGCATCTCTCGCCTGGGAAACAAAAAAAAAATAAATAAAGAGGAAGGGAGAGAAGAGCCAGGGAGGGGGTGAAGAGGGGAGGCAACAGAAGGGAGACGGAGAGGGAAAAAAAAAACAGACGGATCAGAAGTGCACAAGCATTCAGGACGAGTCCAACCCGACACATTCTAAGAATCTGAGAGCACAAAAAGGAATCCCTGCAATCAAGGGTGGGGAAGCTGTTTCGGTTTTTATGAAGTTCTCTCAAGGCCGTGCTGAAGATTGAGTTGGGTAAGTGAGTACTTACGGTTAAATGTTTTGTCATTTTTGTCACATCCCTCCCTCAATTTTCTACACAATGAACCCCCATTTATCATAGGGGAAATATTCTCCAGACTAGCCTGCAATACCTGAAAATATTTGATATACAGAGGTCATATTTTAAAAAAAAACATATAGAGCACACTGTGTTACCCCTCCCACACATTACATGTAAACTTATAGTATCCCTTAGTTCTCACGCTCGCACTCACAATTCTTCAAACAAGAACCCAAGTGTGCGAGCTTCAGTTTTTTGTTGTTGTTTTCTGGGGGGGGGGGGAGTGGGCGGACGCACACAGTTGGTCTCTCGTTGGCTACATGCAGCTAAGTATGAGATGCTGCATATTGTTTTTTGTGATTGGCAAGGACAGGCATTGATCACCAGAAGTCGGTCGCATACTTTTCCAATTCCACATATTTTTACAAATCGATGACCAATCAATTGTGGCACCCCTAGAGAAATTGCATCCAACAAAAGCCTGCCAGCTTAATGCAAACATACACGTTAAAATGTCATATAGATGTGTTCACGGAAGTTAAATGTGTAGGAGGGGCACAACTATACAAATACTTAATTGCCATATTTTTTTATGGTAGATTTCATAGCAATTAGTCCGCTGTTGGTGTTTGCAAAATATTGTAATCATTTGTACTTGGAGGTATTCTGGAAAATGCATGGCCCACAGGCCATAGGTTTCCCTCCACTGCTTTAATCAGAAGTGTTGCTCCAATGTGTGACTGTAGTAGGACAAGGGGAAAGGTGGGCGGCTGTATCGGGGGTTTGTACAGATCACTACTGGCAGGATGTGACCGTCATGCTCGGCTTTATCTATCTGCTAAAAACACACTGACAAAAAGTGCAAACAATCATAAATGTCCAATTTTAGCGGGAGGGTTTCCTCATCAAAGAAGGTGTTTATTACCTCCGCCAAGGACGTTGTGATTTTAATTGGCTTTAGTTTGCAAAAGTTTGCAAAACTCCATCGGCAGCCCCCAAAGAAAATGGAAATACTGTACTCTTTGAATGGCAGCAGTTTTATTAGAACTGGACATATCTTCATGAAATAAAATCATTTTGTTTCATAAGACAGAAACAAAATTTTTAGTTATTAAGACACCGATGGGAACACTCACGAGAAGAGATCAGGACATGAACTCAGTGTTGTGTAAAATGAATACTTTAAGGCTTTGACGATTCCGTGAAACATCGCTGGTTGAACAAGTGAGCTTCTGATGGGAGGAAAATGGGCCATAAAACATTTCTGGCAGGTTCCTGAATTATTCAGTCTCATCTTAAGTCAGTGCTGTGCTCCAAAGTATTCGCAGACAGTGTCGCTGCTCACGCTGACCCTGCAGCCTCGGGACAAGGATGCTGCGATTGGTTGGAATTTTAAATATGCTTGTCAACAGCGGAGTGACGCAACCGCTGCTGCAGAGCGTAATGTGCTTGGACATACACGGAGTACATGAGTGCACAGAAAAGATGGCAGATATATATGTAAACTCCAAATTAAAAAAAAAAAAAAACAACATGAATGACCCACTGGAATGGTACGGTATAAAAAATTGAACATAACGACATGTAAGAAAGTGCGCAGTTGGACCACACAGCTTGCCATTGCGTTTTTTAGAGTATGAACCGGACTATTTGAGAGAAACAGGTTGTAGCTGACCAAACTGAAAATTGGCTGTGCAGTGTAGCAGTCACAGTTTCTGCGTATTTTCACACATCTCAAGCCAAAAAAGATTCCCGTCAAGAGTTTGTTAGACATCAAAAAGTACGGTCTCTCATTGATCGCATTAACTTTGTTTAACCCTGGAGAACCCACGGGGTCAAATTTGGGCCCTATAAATTCTATTACTCAAATGCTACCCTTAAATCCCAAAGGGTCAAATTTGGCCCGAATCCTAAATTTGGATTAGAGCATTAAATATTTGAAAAAACATATATTTTGGTGTTCAGTGATCATATAGCAGTCATTTAATGTAAAATTCATCATTTTCCAGAGAGGAAAATGGTTCTTGGGTTTTCCAGTGTTAAATTTCCACAAGGTCTAACCCACAGGTGTCAAACTCAAGGCCCGGAGGCCAGATCTGGCCCTACACATCATTTCATGTGGCCTGCGAAAGCAAACGTCAACTTTCATGATGATTGCTGAAATCTCTTCCAAAATTAAAAATTCTGAGATGTAATAAAGAAGGGAGAAACTGTATTGTAAGAATTTTCTTGTTACGAAACCCCTCATGACAGTAACTTAAACAATAGTTGAATAAATTGTTAATAGATTGTTAATATATTGAGTTTGACACCCCTGGTCTAACCCATTGACGATACCGGACCTGTTGAAATGTACTGTTGTTATGGCTGGCGTTCTGTCCCCTTCAAGCATGCTACCACACATAACATCTTAACCTGTCACACATTTAAACTACGGCAGCAGGGAAGAAAGGTAAGATCATGAATCCAGCCATTTACTCTTGATTATTCAAATTGTTTTTATCTTGGTCAAATGTTATAGACGCCAACAAGTGGCGGCCAATTCCAAAGAGATGGGTCTGTGTGAATTTACATCACCAAAAATGTTTTTAGTGAGCCACCTATGTCAAGAAATGTGTTTGCCTCAAATTTGAAAAACATTGTCACGCCAAGTTTCTTCCTTAATGACTTGGCAGCTACGGGCAAAGACCTGGCATACTTAATTTCATTTGGTCACAAGTGACGGACGAGCTACACAGAAGCAATATCATGCCAAAAATCAAAAGCTTGTTGGATGCAGAGTGCTACTAGTGCTCTGCAAAGCGGCACATAAAAACGCTCTTAGTGAAACCACGCGATCGCAGTCATTAGCATAGCCACCAGAAAAAGCCACATGAACTCCACCTGCATGCCAGGGTGTGAAGAGAACGGCAAAGTACCACTGACTACTGCATCTGGAATCCTCCAAGTTGTTCGAAACTCAAAAGTACAATGCAATTATTCCGGCTGCCATGTTTCTGTCAGGATTCACTCTCAGCAGTCGTCATGGCAACGCAACGCCGTACTCTCCTTGGCACATCCCACAGTCGGTTGGGGTGGGGTGAGCCATAGTTTATCTGCTTGGGACAGAACACGACGGCTCCTAAAACTGGCTGCTTTGAACAGGACTCCAGGGAGAGGGTGATTGCATCTATAATTCTCGATCCTTGGGTATTTTCATCAATGCACCAAGTTTTAATTACCGGTAGTCTCTTTTAAGCAGTTGAAAAAGTAAATGGAAAGATGAGTTTTGCTTTGTAATTGGAGTTCCAGTACCAAAAACCGTCTCTCAACTGTAGTCTACTGCACACCTTATTTTACAAAATGATTGTATTGATCCACGTAAACACACTTCAAAAAGTAACATCCACCCCACCCGTCTGTCCATCCATTTTCCGTTCTAGTTAGGGTGGCAGGTGAGGTGGAGCCTATGCAGCGGGAAACACCCTGGACTAGCCAGTCACCTTCAGACCAGTGGTTCTTAACCTTGTTAGAGGTACCGAACCCAACCAGTTCACATGCACATTCACCGAACCCTTCATTAGTGAAAAATAAATATGTGATTTTTTTTGGACAAATTCAAAACATTAAAAAAAACACATTTATGAAAAACAGAAAAAAGTAAATTAAACTACATGGCATAAATATAGTTTTATTTTTTAATTGTATGACGTCCTATCACGACAGTCACACGGTGACTACTGAGCGAACTAGATTTCCCGCAGGACTGATTGGACAAGCAATGTAATGTGATCATCTGCAGCCAGTGATGGCCAAGTGGGCGTGCCACAACTAATTGACATGTTGAGTCTGGTGTGTATTAACCTCCATGGCAGAGGCTCGGTCGAACCCCTGAGACCGATTCACAGAACCTCTAGGGTTCCGATCGAACCCAGGTTAAGAACCACTGCTTTAGACAAAGAGCTATTCACACCAATGGACAATTCGGAATCTTCAATAAACTAACATGCTTTGGCGATGTAAGAGAAGCCCAATGGAAAACCAAGGCAATCATGGGGAGAACATGCAAAATCTACAAGAAATAGTCCAACCGCACGCATATGTGCTGTGCTGAAAACAAGAGAGAGAGAGGAGGTCAAATGTCCTAGATTTGTAAGAATTTGGAATGTTTTTCGAGCTCCAATAATGCTAACTAACTTGTGTTAATGTTCAATCAACCTGGTAACGAGGCAAAAGTCCAAAATGAATCAATACACCGGTGACAGTGACCTGTGGACAGTCGTTCTCTATTGTGGGAAATTTTTCAGCGATAATAGCTCCGTTTAATTGTTTTTCAGTGTTACTGAAGCTCAACAATAAGAAAGTGACATTTCCCATTCAAATGTACTTGAATTCGAATACGATGAAAATGTCATATTATCTCCTTTACAAAGCAAAATGCAAGTCTTCCCGTCGAAGATGAAAGCCTATTTTCATTGCAATATAGAGCGATTAGAATGTATCACCAATGCTGTGCGCTGAGCTGAATTTAGATGAAGAACAGAGCATTCTGGAGAAGATGGGGACAGAAAGTTGTTATTTTTTTTAAGGAACTGTTTGGTTATTGTTTCAGTTTCTGATAACCGGTAATGTCTTTGACGATCTCTACAGTAGCCGTCTGGGTGGCCCGCTTCAGGTCAGCAGTAGCGTCTCGCATTCTGCCACCTTATCTATTATTGAAGGGATGGATGGATATCCTATTTCACCCATTTGCAATCCCAGATACTGTTAAAATCCCACCAAATTGAATCCTGCCTGAAATAAAACTGAAACGTTGTGTTCTGTGTTTCAACCTGAATGCAATGAAACTGAAACACGTGTTCTGTGCACACCACGGACACAATAATATCATGATTCCGTTCAATACTTTATCAATTGTGGATGCAGATCCACTGCCTTATTACTGCACCTGGGAAATTAAGTAACTGAAGAGTGGAATCACAAGGAGGTTATCTTCCATGGCTCGGCGAACAGCAACACCTCACCTCCCATTAGTTTGCGTCTTCATGTCACCAAACACACACACACGCCACTATAAACCTTACCTTTCCCTGTCGCAATCACTGGGCCACATGCACACGCCGCATATGGAAAATTAGCCACGCGCTAAAAGCTTTTGAAATCAATACTCTACAGTCACTGAAGCACTGTCCCAAAGCCACATTTTCGGATGCTCATCATGCCCTGGCACAGCATGCGGCTCTCTGTCTCACACACTCACACATACAAACAGCATGTGTGAAGCTACCAGGGCAAATGGCAAGCAAAACAAAAGGGTCAAACACATCTACAACTGTGATAGAGAGACATAAGTGGTTCATGATTAAATTGTAATTACATTCCTGCCGTGTGTGCAGCAAAAGATGTGAATGTACTAGCTATTGATCTACTGCTTGGCAGCTGGCTCTTTGATGCAGAATTATTATTAATAATCAATGGGTTTCTCAGGACAGATATTAATAAACCTGCCAGCCAATTAAAGTGGGGTTCAGACATACCAAATATCAGGCTGAATTTCAGCATTTTTTTTCTCCCTTCAGATCAGCCTCACTCTTGGATGTCTCTGAAATATTATTCTGAGCGATTTTCTTGTGGTGTACTGCCGGCTATGAGGGTTTTTTCCTCCCTGATCTGTATGAGAAATGGTCAGTCGACAATCCTGTTGAAAATATATGACAAATCCAATTTGGTTAGTAGAGGTATTTTGTGTTTTGTGTGTGGTGTATTGTGTTGGTCACCATGCGTAGACCACACACTGAGCTCTATTTTCATCGACAGGCTCATGCAAGCTCAGTGCAAAAATTGGCGCAACTTCATTTTCGTGCCTTGGCAAGTCTAGTGCAGCATGTTTCCAGCCGACCGAGGGTGTCTTCAATTATATGCCCCTGGCACACCTGACAATTTTGTGACAGAAGGTAGACTTGATGTAAGACTAAATGAAAGCAGGTCTAAGTTGTGGCACAGGTCACCATCTGCCATTTTGGTGTAATAGATCCAGGTGTAGGCAGACATATTCTGACGTGTGGTGGACGTCATCGAATTGCATTCATAAATATGACGACAGCATGCATCAGTCCCTCACAATCATTGTATAAATCAATGAATTGAATACATACCGTTGTCATGTTTTTTAATATATTTTTTACATTTTATGAATCAGAGATCGGTTGTTATGTCATCATTTGTTTATCGAACAATGACATCATTGATTGGATCTGTAAAATAAACATGACAGCAAACAAAATCTCATAGACTCCAGGGATGTTATGTACTGCCATCATTAATAATCCAAGGTTTCTCAGTATATACACTTGGATTTTTTTTCAAATGTTTTCCAATATTTTTTTAATAATTTGGTTTTATTTGGAAGGGGTCGTGGGATTCTCCCACCCATTTTCTACATATTGAATGCTTGTCTGCGTTTTGGGGAGCAATTTTAGGGTGCAATTGTTATTTTTTTCCAATGCATTTCAATGGCCGTCAATTGGATCAGGCCAGCCCCAATCCCCCGTGAATAGAATTGACTGTACAGTAAATAAACAAGTTGTTTCAATTGATTGGATGCATTATTCCCTCTCCTAATCAGATTGGTGATTGGTTAACTTTTTTTTTTAATTGCTACTCTGAGATCGGCTACAAAATCCCGATCGTGTAAACCTACCCTGCGCTATAATGCGGTTTCAGCCAAACCTATGTGCTACGTGTACTGCATCACCCAAGCACTTAATTTGATGTTTTGCGACTGCACGTCCACAGCTCAGCATTTACCATAGCTTGTCCACCTTCCTCCTGTTACTACTACTTGTCCTTCCTTTGTTATAACGATACTTACAGATGTGGAGCTTTTTCGCTGCTATGGAGGCGATGATTACATATTTTGCTATGCTGACACAGAGCACAGCAAACTTTTACCTCCGTGAGCAGAAGATCTTTTTTAATTGATCGTGATCATCTGAAAATTACATGATGTGTCCCGATTTCCAGTCATGTTATAGGATCTGGGCAAGTGACGAGTAGAACAAAGTTGTTCCACTCAACTTTGTGTTGTTGTGCCAAATTGCTTTACAAATGAGTGCATGATGATCAAACTCAACAACAAGGATATTAAATAAATGCTTGAAAAGTAATATTTCCACAAGTCATTGTAACTTTTGAGGATGTGTGGTTCAAAATGTAGACAAACACAACTCACTTCCTGTGCCTTATCTATGGATGTTCTATTTTTATAGTCCACAGTCTCCACTTGGCTGCGGCAGCCCTCATTTCGCCTTGAGCAATACTGGTCTTAATTGGTCTTTGTTATCACGTCTCGCTCTGACTCCATAAGTGGTCTTCCTCATCTATCAGATAATAGAAGATGATTCAACAAGAAGGCCCCACACAATCTCCTGACGAATCCCCCGGAGTGCTCTCAGAGCCACAGAAGTGATGGCAAATTAATTAGATAAAAAGATAAATCATCATAAAATCTTTGATCAAATTATGCATGAAGATGAGGCTTATCAATCACGATGAGAACAAGAACACACCAGACTCCGGTGGACGCCAAACTGGTAACAGAGGAGGATTTCTGACTTCTCGTCATTACATCTGCCTCCAATTACAAGTTTTGGTGCTATGATCTGCAAATTTCCCGGTGTGTAAATATTTTACAATGCTTGCTCTGTTGCCGCCTCAAAACAGCACCCGACGTTCCATCTTCATGCTTGCATCCATGCAAAATTGAAGAAAATAATTACTGCCGTTTGCAGCGTGGGGGATTGCCGCACTAATGAGAGGAACGGTAACAATAAAAGGACTTTTGTCCCCTAATTAGCGTAGCAAACCAAGTGGAAGAAGGTACGCTTGTCGTTGTCGCATCAAGATCGGCTCCTTTGATCCCGCTTAAATGGTGACATAAGCTTCTGCTAAGTCATCTACTCCTGGCATTTTAGGACTATTGATCGGTCATTTTTGCAAGGAGAACACAATGCAGGGGTCCTTGGAGTACGACAGAGTTTTATCAATGCAGGCCGTGCATTTAGTACTTGGGCCTTCCTTCCTTGGGATGTACTGAACTCGATGTATACATACTCATTATATCACAGTCACAGAAACCATCAATACCATAAGAAAATGCAATATAAAATTATACGAATGTGCCACACACATCATGTGGATTAGTTCAGAATCAATATGTAAAAACATGACAATAATGAAATAAGCATCAAATTCCACAGCGCTGCTGATTATTTTAATTATTTATTCTGTGCAGATTACTAAAGACGTGTTTTGACAGTTGATCTCGGCTTGCTCTGAGCAGCCAATCAGAAGACAGAAAAATGCCGATATGATGGAGCCGCAGCTCTCTGGCCCTGTGAGGAATAAATTGAAGTCTGATTGGTTCAAGAAACTGTCCTGTTGCTCATGTAGTTTAAGTTACAGGGGCTAGCACGACTGATTCTGAAAGCCCTGGGCAGAATAGATTGACATGGCAACAAAAGAAGACTGAAATCCGATTGGATGAAAAAAAAAAAACATACAACATCCACGTGCACATAATGGAAGCAGAGCAGCCAAGTGAAAGGCTTGGAAATGAAGAGAATCGACTCTTGAAAATATTACACCTTAAGATGTTAATGTGAGTCAATGTCTCTGTGTCTATATTTTCCGCTTGCCATTTATTCAAATATGTTAAACAATGTGTTTGAAAAATGCTTTAGATTCAAACTTGGAACATATCCTCCACAATCCATTCACAGTACACCATATAACTGTGAAATAACTGAATTAAGTGAGACGACATTTCCAGAGGAGGCCTCTCCCGCACAAACTCTCTTTGGACTGACATCAATAGGAGACTGCATTGGAACGTGAGGAAATGTGCTCAAGTGCCATTCGGGCAACGTTAGTTGTGTCTGATTGCCGCTAATTAGAGACAGTCACCGCAAGCGAGTGCCGGTTTAAAAAAAAAAAAAAAATTAAAATAAATAAGCAACAGCTGGTAACACCTGAAAAGCCAGGGTGTTTTCAGTGTTTCTATTCTGAAACTCCAGCGAGATAATTGTTGCCGCCGTTTGCAGCAGCTTGCTTGTGGAAAGCCCAGATGTGGCTGGTGTAAACGACAGGCACTCACGACACCATCTACCTTCAGAGACGTTAGTGTGTTTATATTTAGTAAGATCCATACTTCTATCAATTTGTGACTTGTGAGAATACGTTTTAATGAGGGGTGTACAAACTAAAGCTCAGGGGCATCTCGCCCCAAAATCACCTGCGTTATGCTGTCGCTTACCCACAACCCTAGTGAGGGTAAAAGACATTGAAAATGGATGGACGGATGAACTTTATAGTTGAAGACTTAATGAAAAATTGCACTGACACAAAAATCTGATAAAATCCATCCATCCATCCATTTTCTGTTCCGCTTAATCCTCACAAGGGTTGCGGGGGGTG
Organism: Hippocampus kuda; assembly: GCA_901007745.1. Classification (NCBI taxonomy): domain Eukaryota; kingdom Metazoa; phylum Chordata; class Actinopteri; order Syngnathiformes; family Syngnathidae; genus Hippocampus; species Hippocampus kuda. The sequence goes on along the minus strand of CAAKHF010025372.1, from coordinate 22,077 downwards.
CCGGAGCCTATCCCAGCCGTCTTCGGGCAGTAGGCGGGGGACACACTGAACCGGTTGCCAGCCAATCGCAGGGCACACAGAGACGAACAACCATCCATGCTCACGCTCACACCTAAGGACAATTTAGAGTTTTCAATTAGCCTGCCATGCATGTTTTTGGAATGTGGGAGGAAACCAGAGTACCCGGAGAAAACCCACGCAGGCCCTGGGAGAACATGCAAACTCCACACAGGGAGGCCGGAGCTGGAATCGAACCCGGTACCTCTGCACTGCGAGGTTGACGCGCTAACCACTGTACCACCGGGGCGCCACTAAATCTGGACCCTTGCACCCAAAACTGAATCCACAAAATTCTTCCTGTGTCATTTTTGTCTTCTTATCTCATTTAGATGCACTCACTTCCCCTTGTCACCACGCAGTCGATGCATCGTAACTCGCTGTGAAGTGCAATAATTACAGTGCGGCAGCGGCCGGCAGTAGGACGGAGAGCAAAGCAGCAAATCAAAAATGGAGGGGTGGGGGCGGGGGTGCGGGTCAACGAGGGCAAAAAACTTGTCATTCTGTGTCAACTAGTGGGCTGCACTATGAAACAGAGCCTTCATTTGTCCATTTGTGTGAACAGAAATACAATAATGTTCAAGACAATGATGTCACTTGGTCAGCATTTGTCATGAGCAGAGGGAGCAGTCACGCTGTATTTAAAGTAGAAGTACGGTGTAAAAAAAAAACAATCCAGTCCAGCAGTAAAAATACTGATTCCACCCCTGTACTGAAGTAAATGTAAAATAAGAAAGTATCTAATGAAATCCAGTACATAAATAAGAAGGAGGTTGACTTGAAGTTACAGTGATGGTTAACATTTACCCTTTTTCTTCTTTTTTTTTTTTTTTTGTAACGTGTTGGCATCCGCAAACACTGTAAAACAGTAACTAACTTGTTGTGCAGAAGCCTGAAGGAAATTTGAAAAAAATCCATCTTACAAAGTATATCAGTATGATGTTTGTGTTCGCGTTTATGTCAGTTCATCACCTAAAATCGGTGTATATTGGAAGAACTGTTAATTGTGTTGCTTAATCTGTCAAGTATCTACAAAAAATTCCCAAGTCGGGTCACTCGTATCTCAAGGCACCGCTGTATTCGAGTCGAAGCGCAATTCACTATTACATTGTCTTCTCATTCATTTAAAGTACGTTGTGTGGGCTTGTTTATGCATTTTGGTGGTTGCCGTGTTTTTCTAATCGGCAGGTGTCCGAATACTTTTGCCTATGCAGCCTATCCTGTCAGCAAATCATGTTTCTACCACTGCGTGTGCAATGATAAGATAAGCACCGATACACAGGCTGCAGCATTCACGCATTTGTCAATAACTGCAGATTTCACACACGCTCTCTCTCTCTCTCTCTCTCTCTCTCTCTCAACCCCCAACACACACGCTCACACACACACACACACACACACACACACACACACACACACACACACACACACACACACACACACACACACACACACACACACACACACACCAGAGTTATAGAGTAGTTATATTGACTTACTTTGAACAAAATGCAAAAAAGTGTCAGCTAACG
>CAAKHF010025371.1:34114-46928 GCA_901007745.1 Hippocampus kuda | reverse complement strand
GCGGCTGGCAAATGAGTTCGATGGATGAGGTGGAGCACGACTCCAAAACCCAATTCAGACTACTCTCCTCCCACTTTTGCATTTTATTTTGTTCCATGTATCACTTTTTACAGGGAATTACAAAAAAAAAGAGAAACAAATTTTAAAAATCAAATCATATCTGACGTCTTTCTCAACATGTTTTTGAAATTTCAACTGCTTCCAAAGATGTGGAAATTCTACGTTGTTCTTAAATTGATGTGAGATGCAGAAAACAAAGAGCAGTCAACAGGCCACAGGGGTATTTCTAGATCTCTGAGGACCATAGACCCCCCCCCCAAAAAAAAAAAAATAATTAGGACAATTGCGCAACTATAATTTTATTAAAGAACTCTAATTGTGGTCTCGAAAAGGTTTTCCGGTTCTGTCGACGATATGAACCTATACAGACGCTCCCCAGCTAACGAACGAGTTACGTTCCGAAGGATCGTTCGTTAGCTGAATTCGTTCGTAAGTTGCTTCAGTGCTATATTTTGTATGTTTAAGGCGTATATAAGTATGTTTAAGGTTTACATAAGTATAATAAAATGAAGTTTAACTTACTTTTGGAAGATGTACTCGAAGGCTTAAGAAATTGAGGGTCCAAGAGAAGATGAGGGTTGACGAGTCCTTGGAGGGTGGAGTAGAAACTGGCCGAAAGAAGCGATCTAACGACGTTTTCTTCTTTTTCTCATCATAAATGATGCAGTAGCACTGTATAGCATCATTCATTTGATTTGCACACAACTTTTTTCGAACATTTTTCGACATACCTGTACCCGCAAAATGTTCGTATGTACCGTTTGTGCGTAACTCGGACGTTCGTAAATTGGGGAGCGTCTGTATTCATGTTTCATGTTCAAGAGAAACGTTTAAAACAAACCAACATTTTCACTTGTGTGTATTAAATAGGTCCTATGTTAAGTTGATTGGATATAATGAAATAATACATATTTTCAAAATTAGAATTCATCATTCAAAAAAAAAAAACATTGTTTTACATTTCTGCAATAGGCTGGTGACGTCTCGCATGCCTCTAAGATTAAGATTAAGATATCCTTTATTTGTCCCACACTGGGGAAATTTACAGCCTACGGCAGCAAGATTGTGGGTAGAAAGAAGAAAGAAGAAAAAAAAAAACACTGTTCAATTAAGTGCTCATTTAACCAGTGAGGATAAAAATACGAAATGGCCCATATGTCACTTTTAAAAATCAAATGTGCCCTTCAGCACAAACGCGCAAATGTATTCGTTTTTTTAAAATAAACGGTTTCACGTTCAGCAAAACGTGCATTCGGAGATTAAGCCCCGTTCAGTCAACGCATAGTTGCACTCTTGCATTCCTGTTGTATGTGACAAAGTCGACTCGGCGGTGCCAAGCTCTGTTCCATATGAACGTCTTCGCTCAAGGTAGCCTGCCGAGTCGACAGCCGCTCTACGCGGTGCACTTTCTGCTTTGTGTCCGGGGACTTTCCCCTGAGCAAATGGTTGAGAAACTCGTTCCCAGTATGTAGCTCAGAGTGCAAGCCTTCTGAATGCCCGGATATAAACAGAGCGACCCCGTCTATAGAAATAGAACGGAAAACAATCACTCTTTTTACTCACGGTTCTACAATACTTACAAAACTTGGATTTTGAAAGTCTATACGAAAGGACAAAAATCACGTTTACATGCTACTTTGACGGATAAAAATCACGTCAACTGATTTTTGGTAACCTTAGTAAAACACAGGTTTCTAGGCCGAACTGAATTGTGGGAAATGCAAAGCCAGCTCATTCCTTTTGTTTCCGCGAGAGATGTCTCCGAGCATACAAATTTTAGACATTACGGTACAGCATACAGTTCAGTATAAATAGACGCCTCGTTGAGCGCGTTGGCCTGTAGATATATATACACAAATATAGCAAATAACCGCATCGCCCCGTTGCGTACGGGGCAACATACGTCAGCGCGTCCGCCATATTGGAAGTGACAGCGCTGCCCAAAGTAAAGTTGGTAAGTGAACTGAACTGACGATCACATAGTGACAACCGACACGTTGCTCCGTGGCCGCTCGTTTATCCATTCAATCTCACACACACGCAAACATAAAAAAATTAAAACATACATATCATCGCCCACATTGCATAATTGCCAAAGTCATATTTTAATGTTGCTTCTTCAGGTTTAACCTGAACACGGTTTTCCTTCCCACCTTCAAAGGGACACTGACTCCCACCACAAAAAGAGAAGAGGGGATGGGGCTATATAGTTGACTAGAAAAGAGCGTTTTGAGAGTACAGGTCGTTAGTCGAAACCAAATCGATACAATTGAAAATGCAGGCTAATATAATTTCTCTGATCAAACAACACAGAGACTTTTTGAAGAAAAAATGGGCCAGCCCAGCCGGATGATCACTTTAGGAAACATCAGCAGTGTTGGCTACTCATTTACATGTAACTGTTTTTAATTAATCACATTCAATGAGCATTTATCTTTGGGACACCTAAATCATATGAGGAATATTACTTAAGTTAGTAACAACAATCTGAGTAACTAATTCAGAAGAACAACAAAAGGCTAGCTTTGTTTGGGGGCTAGCTCCGCAGCAGGGATTCTGAGTACTGTATTATTCCTATATGGCACTTCATAGTTTCCGTCACTATATCAGCAAATTCTAAAAAAAAAAAAAAAAGAAATGTCATCGTTTTGTAAACCCAAATCAAATGAATGAGTCATTCATTCATTCATTCATTCATTCATTCATTCATTCATCTTCCGAACCGCTTTATCCTCACTAGGGTCGCGGGGGGTGCTGGAGCCTATCCCAGCTGTCTTCGGGCAGTAGGCTCGCCAATTACGAGATTTTCTACATCGAATCTGGTGGTGATGTTGACGTAAGATTCCGTGCCTTGGAGAGATCTATTTAAGATTAATGTCTATGTTAGCACGAAATGCTCTGTTGTCAACATCGATATCTAACTGTCAAGGGCCATTTTATACGCCAAGAAAATCTTCCGCTTTTCATGAAAAAAAAAGGAATCTATTCAGCCTACAAAATAACATTTTTCAAAACGCGCTGGTGGGGTAATGTGAATAATATGTATTGTATATTTTTGTGTTATACATTGTATTTTTTCTTTTAACGCGTGGCGTAAAGGAGTACTACGAACGTGTGCACAGTACCGTAGTCCAGTAATGAATGGACAGACATGCCCACTATTCCCAGCATGCATTGAAACAATTATGGCTTCGTCGTGTTTTAACGTTACGGTTTAAAAGCAAGTAACGTGTATGTGCGTCATTTATAAAAATATGGTTGTACAAGAAATAAACTCATTAAAATAATACTGCATAGACGTACGCTAATAGTATGACACCGTGGCAGAAAAGCATTCTCTTTCTAACTATTTTAAAGATGTTTGGTGACCACTCGTCACTTCCGTGGGAGGAAGCTCATTGTAGAGGTCACGTGCAGAGTGCTCGTCACTCCACCAATCACCTCGGGGAAGGTCTGAGACAAGAGCCAATTGTCGCCCTCGCAGGACGTCACCTGATTCGGGTGGGCGAGCCAACAGAAAATACTGGTCACTGTGCGGTCGTAGCAGGAGAAGCTAGAGGGCGCTCTTTCCCAGCGTTCCTAGTGGATGTGACGCACACTTGACTTGGAACGACTCGCGGCTGGCAAATGAGTTCGATGGATGAGGTGGAGCACGACTCCAAAACCCAATTCAGACTACTCTCCTCCCATTTTTGCATTTTACTTTGTTCCATGTATCACTTTTTACAGGGAATTACAAAAAAAAGAGAAACAAATTTTAATACTGACGCCTTATTGGTCATGTTAATAAGTATCTCACTTAAGGCTACAGCTTATATAAAAATATATACCTACAGCTTATATAAAAATATATACCTGTATATATAGTATCAGGGGATCTCAAACCTTTTACGTTACCCCTCAATGCCATTTGAATTGGTGTATTTTTTTTAACCATTCTACCAAAATATTCATGACATTCATTGCATTCCCTTTTCCCACCGATGTCAGCATGTCAAATTTGACAATTTGACTATTCTTTATTCTTTATTATGGTATGTAAGTATGAATAATATATTGAACACTGTGAATGAATATGACTTATTAAGTGGATTCCTTTACTGCAGTAATCCAATACTGCTGTATCATGCCGAAAAAATGCAAAATAGTATTTTTTTTTTTGAGAAACAGCATGATGAAGTAAGTCAACGTCACATTTTCAGATGTCTTGAAACATCTCAGTTTCAAGAAAATAACAAAGTGGCTAGTGCAGTGGAACATTTTGTGCATGTCATTAATTTTATTTCATGCCAAAAAAACAAATAATACATACCAAGTTCACATTATTGCTGGAGGGGTACAGTCCGTGCATTACTTGTCTTTTGATGACGTATCATGCATGGACCGTGAGAATGCCTGTTTATCAAATTTCATAAGGAGTAACCATCACACTGTACATTGGACTTTCTGAATCTTCAACTATACTACTTACACATGACGACTGTACACGGATAGACTTCTATTCTCTTACGTCACCATACAGAAAACGTCCTGCTCCAAATATATAAACGAAACATTTTTTTGCGCGTCTCCTGCCTGCATGGTTCCACACGCAACTGTAAAATACTGGCGCTTGACGCTCATGTGATTTGGATATGCAATTGATATTCTGTTTAAAGTGACATTCTTGTTGAAGATACATTTACGATCTACGATAAATGTATAATTTTGAACAAATACAGGTCGGTCGAGGTTTACTAAAGTGCAAGAGTGACAGAGTTTAAGATAGAAGTGGACATTTTTTGTATCACATATACTGTATATCTTGTTACATATTTTTTTATTATTGAGTCCTATACTCTTGACCAGGAGTTGTTTTTTTTTCCTACCAGCAGTTAGATATGAGCTAGATAAGGAGACGACAGCGCACCACATCACAAAGAGGACAAAATGAAATCAAATTCACATGTTATTTACTCTTTCTGTTGAAGCCTGTATTGAGGGAAAACATGATGACTGGTTGGCATTTTATCTATTTAAAATGTAAGATGAGAACAATAGTTATAAGAAATCATGCAATTCTTTTTTTCCCCCCTCTGTTCCATTTTCTTGTGCTTCTATTAAATCAGGAGTAAGAAAAGTACCACATCAGCACTGATGCTGCTCGCTCCATTAAATGTTGCACTGCATTCTATTCATGTCCTTTCTTTTTTTTTTGGACCTTGAAGCACATCCCTTCTGCCCATCACGCCTTAAAGAAAATCAGAATTTACAGAAGAGAGCAACAACAAACAACAATAATCCCCTTTGTTCCCCATTGGTGCCGATCTGAAGAAGCGTCGCTGCGTCAGTTGTTGTTCATAATCCACCAGGAAGCTGACGAAGACAACGACATCATTTTCAATATTTGCCTCTATTTAAATTAGTCCACAAGTGTCTTTGAGATGCTTTCGTCAAAAAAATATTATCCATGACTAGAATGGCCCCAATTTAGCTTAATTGGTCCAGAATTGATAATTTATTTGCTACAAAAACATATTTATATTTGCTCCTCTATTTATTCCAGTGGCAAAAACTGACAGAGAGGACAATGAAATGCTCTTCCACTTTTTTTTTTTCCCCCTGACGTTTTTGCTTGGTGGTGTGCTGTGAGGTTTTTCGATTTGCCTTGGCTCGGTAAATGTTGGTAAACACTGACAAGGGGCAGAGAAGGGCCACAAACCTCGGTGGCCATTGCTATTCAAGCATCTGTCGTTGTTTTGGATTACCTGGGAGGAGCATGGTCGAGATGATCTCTTGCTCCTCCAATGAGTCGATCACGCAGCGCTGAAACGTCTTACTGATGGATGATTGCAGGAAGCTAAGAGGAAAGGACGCGGAAGATTGGCCTTTGTTTAGAAAAGACCCCTCCTTTTTTGGGGGGGGGAAGACTTGAGAGTTGACATTTGAAAATGTGTGGTTTTGCGCCCTCACCTCATCCAGGAGAGACGATCTTGCCAAAATTCGTACATGATGAAGCATGATCTGTCGGGCAAGTTCTGGACGGAAATGCTTGAGAGAGAAGAAGGAGGGGGAGAAAAACAAGTGAGAAAAAGCTGCAGTCATTACAGCCAGGTGGGAAAGTAGACAACAGACTGACTGCAGGTTGTTTTGCTGTCCGCTGCTGGCCTCCGTGTAGCTCTTCAGAGCATGCTGGAACTTTTCCACATCACATTCCTTCACTGACATTTGTCTTTGGACCAGGAGGATGTTCTGGGTGGGCGAGAAAGCAAAACAACCACATTAGCATCATCAGACGGTGCCGTCCACTGTCGAATAGCTTCAAACCAAGAACATATCACACGGCAACAATGCTGTCATTGGAAGGTAGAACTAAAATGGATCTAAGAAGCGTAAAGCGGGCTGACTCACCGATTTATATGTCCCTGCCAGCGTGTCTTCTTTAAGGGGTTCGAGATGTGGACTCTGCAGGTGCGAGCAGAAATAGGTGAGTCATGCACAAGCAGCAGCACGATTATGATTTGCAAGCCAGACACAAACCTTTGGCCCTCACAGATTACCGGTAAAAAAAACCCAAACAAACTCGATTTTAACAAATCAAGCACTTGGCAAATATAATAAAATATCATGACGGGAGTGGTAGCTGACAAGCTCATTTCCATGCATTGCTCGTACAGCGGTTGGGGGTGGCGGGTGCACAGAGTTGACACTCAACTATCGACAGTGCATCCCGTACAAACCTCACACTCCAGCTTGTCTATGAGCTGCTCCAATTGGCCGACCTGGGCTCCCCAGTGGTAGTCGGACTCCACGCTGACCCCTGAAACACAACATCAACACAGTTCTGCACTTGTAAGTATTCCTGTTCGTCGCCATCCATCCATCCATCCATCCATTTTCTGATCCGCTTATCCTCACAAGGGTCGCGGGGGGCGTGGAGCCTATCCCAGCTGTCTTCGGGGGTAGGTGGGGGGGCACCCTGAACCGGTTGCCAGCCAATCGCAGGGCGCACTGAGACGAACAACCATTCGCGCTCACACTTACACCTAAGGACAATTTTGAGTGTTCAATCAGCCTGTCACGCATGTTTTTGGAATGTGGGAGGAAACTGGAGTACCCGCAGAAAACCCACACAGGCCAGGGGATAAAATGCACACTCGACACAGGGAGGCCAGAGGTGGAATTGAACCCGGTACCTCTACACTGTGAGGTCGACGCGCTAACCACTGGACAACCGGGCCGCACTTGTTAGTCGCCAGTTTCCCTGAAATTCAACATCTTAATGGGGATGGCGGGACCCACCTGTGGTCAGCATGCCTGAGTAAGGGTCTGTCGGGGAGAGACACATGTTCTTCTGGATGCGTCGTTTGGAGACCCTCTGGATGGGCAGGTCCTCGGGCTTCTTCACGGACCTTCTCCCTGTGCAGCCTTGATCATGGACAGCCTCCATAGCGCAGTCTAGTGATGACTGCAGGGATTGCAGCTGGGTGGAGGTTTCCCGAAGCAGGAAGCGTGTCACAAACTGACCCAGCACCGAAGAGCCTTGATACTCCTGCACGATGGGTAGGGGAAAGAGAAACATGAAAAAGGGACAGATAAGCAAACATTCAGATTTTATTCGGCATCGTGACGCTTAACTCTTTCATTCCACAAGACGTACTTGTACGTCTTTTTAAAATTAGGCCCCGCCTACCAAGGACGTACTTGTACGTCTAAGTCTTTTTTTTTTTGGGGTCATAGAGAGGAGGAGGGTCTGATGCAATCTGTGAATGAGAATAAGCCGTTTGCATTGTAAATCATGTAAAAATTCGACCAGTAGGTGGCAGTGGTGCGTCACGTGCTTGAAATGCATGCTTTTACAAAAAGCTCTTTTTTTCTGTCTTTTTGCCCAGGAATCGCCATTTTCATGAAACTTAGCCATTTTGTAATGCCGATTGTTGAAGAATGGAAAAAGATACAAACAATTTTTTTTCTGCTGAAAGAAGAGAGTCCAAACTTTATTTTGGTAGGCTCCATGTTTATATAGCATTAGAACCAAATATTCTGTGGGCCTTGCAAGATCAGTCAAAATCCAGTAAGCCGCTGGGATTGAGGAGGTTGCTCCAGTGAAAAGGGCTGGGATTGAATGAGTTCATGCAGCGGCACATGGTGGTTAGCACATTTGCCTCACGTCCATTCAGTTTGAGTTTGAATCCCAGCTCCCTCCCTTGTGGAGTTTGCATGTTTGTGTTTTTTGTTGGGTACTCCAGCTTTCTCCCACATTCCAAAAACATGCATGTTCGGTTTATTGAAGACTTTAAATTGCCTTTTGGTGTGACTGTAAGTGTGAATGGCTGTTTGTCTTGACTGGCGGCCCATCCACAGTTTACTCTGCCTTTGCCTCAAAAGTCAGCTGAAATTGGCTCCTGCTTACCCAGAACCCAAATGACGACAAGCCACATAGAAAATCAATGGATGGAAAATATATTGCTGTGTTCTGCCACCACTTAAATAAACCCAAAGTAACAAATAAATCACAACAATTTGCTCAAGGGCCTGTGCGCTGCAAACTAAACTAAATTAAAGCAGAACAGCATGGACAAAAAGCTTTAATCTTCATAGCAGTGGCAATGCATCACCGGCAGTCTTTCCACCAAATCCTTGTTTCTCAAGGTGAATACAGTGGAAGAGCTACAGTCATTTTTTTTTTTTACAATCTTCCTTATTGCTTTTTTATATTCTACAAAAAAAAACATTAAGGTAGGGTGCTGCTGAAACCGAAAGCCATATCGCAATGCTCGGTGCTTGAGTTCATGACTGACACTCTATTCTGGAAACAATATGAGCAATCGAGAATCAAACATAAATGTATTTGGAATGTGGGTGAAACAGGAATACCTGGAGAAAACCCGTACGTTAAAGTCGTTGATGCACAACTACCGTGCAGTGACCTGATAGTCTCTCGCTCTTACTGCTCTAGTGGAGAGAACGCAGCACCCTGCAGACTCGGTATCGTGAAAATGTCATCATTCATGCGGGAGGTACGTTCCAGACACACTGGCAATAGGCGAGAAGCCGTGACGTTTGTGAAACACAACGTGTGATGAACATCGCTTGTCTTGGCGTTTCACAAGGGGGACGAGAAAGCCGCGCAATTGATTTCGTCTCAGTTGAAGTTCTTTGAGGTCACGCGACACCGCGATGGCGGGAAACTACAAGCGTAGACCTTTAATCGACTCTACGGTACATCTCATGAAATATACATCCATGACGGGAGTCTAAGTGCTCTAATTAACACGTGCCGCCCTTCAATGGGGACCATTTGATTATTTTTCACTTTTTAATTTATACTGGAATGTACATACAATTCTTACACATTCTAACAATAGCTAGATTCCAATGAGTACTCCTGGAAATACTTTTTATTTTTATTATTCTGTCATTATATAAGATTTTGGTATGTGTAATATGTGCAGGCCACACAGTGAAGTATTTCTGGGCGATCAAGACATGAAAAAAAAAAGTACGACATGAAATGTTTGTTTTTGGGGTTTTTTTGCATCATGACATGAAGATTATTGACATTTGCAATCGGGCCCCTTTGTGAAGACATTCTAAGGAACGTTTAAGGAATTTGCTCAAAAATGTTGACGTACTGAGATGTTGTCAATGTCAAGGAAGCGTGACATCAATGTTGTTTGATGATCTCTGAATTTGAGGGAGGAATTAAGGTGTGAAGTTATTTTTTTTCGATTTCAAATGAATTGACATGATATCAAAGAAGTTGGTATTCTTGGAAAAGAAAATCAAATAAAATAGGTCGACTTACTTAAGTGCTCAGAAAGAAAAAATAAGGTCCACTGCAGTGATGTTTTACTTGTTTGGTTTACTAGTCTGCGGTCTAAAGAAGACCAACCCATTGAAACAATAATTTGAGTTCCAAGTTGGACGCACATCGTTTTCCAAACATGTCTTGTTGAAGAATGAAGGTATCGAGGGGAATAAATGGCCCCATAATTCCGTATGCCCCAATACTGTCGTCCATACAGTAAGCAAAATTCTGATATGCAAAAAGGTTAAAGTCACTCACCTCTTTAGTTTTATCCATTGCCTTTAAAATAGCCACATTTAGCTTCTCAAGCGCAGACAGCACGTTGATGTACTCTCCCACATGTGGACTGAAGTACTCTGAAAAAAAAAAAAAAAAGGACACGTGTATTTATAATGTGCTGAGTTGTGGAAAAACCGCCGACATGCAGAGTCAAATAAGATTTTGAGGATTAAAAAGACCATGAAAAAAAAATGTACCTGACAGTTTGTCGATGTCCATGTTCCTATGGAGAAACAGAGAAGACAAAAGAACATTTCAATTGAGCTCACTGATAACATGTATCCATTTAAAAAAAGAGCAGACACTTTATTGGGGGACACCTGCACGGTCGAATGTGATCCAGGAAAAAAAAAAAAACGTTTTGGAATGCTCAGGCTTAACTGATACGCTTACTTCTGTGGTGGTAGTTTGTAATTAGTGTTCTGTAAAAATGAATAAAGACCTCTTGGTGTCATTCAGAATGATGCATTATTATCTCTGCACAAAACGACATATTTTAATTGGAACTGATTAGAATGTCTACCGTGGACAGTTGCTTTATAAATCATGCTATCGTAAAAGATTGAGGTAACTGTTGTCATGATTCGGTTTGTGACCAACAGGTGGCACTGTAGGGTTCTCCCTGCAGCTGCACACCTGTTGGTCTTTATGTGATTAGCACCGGTCGTATAAAAGGTCTACTGGTACGACCACTCATGGTCGGTTCATTGTTGCTGTTGGCTACTGTCACGTTTGTTTGCTGCCGTCATGTTTGTTCAGTCATGTTTCGGTCATGTTTTTGTTATTGAGAGTTTTTTAGTTTCTGCCATGGTTTTTGTTTGATACTTTGAATTCGTTTTGTTGTTAGGACTTTCTTTGTTTAGGATTTAGTTTTTTGTATTTTTAGCAATACACTTCTTCAAATATACCCTGCTCCTCCCTCTTGCCTGCTTTTTTGGGGTCCACCACCACCACACTACGTGACAACTGTGAATGAAAAGGTGCTTCGCGGTTCATCAATTATTCAGTACTTCAAGCAAACTTTAAATTTGGCTTGAGAGGCAAGAAGGGAGGCTTATGTGTCGCATGGACATAATCTGGATTTAATGAATATGGAGATGCCGGGCGGGCTGCGAGACGCACTGTACAGGTGGCAAAAGCAGGAGGAGCTCACTCGGCATTCTGTCTGTCGATGGAGCGATAAAGCTCCTGCATCTGCTCGTCTGTGAGGACCCCGTCATTGAAGTATGACTGGAACTCCTCCAAGGACAGCTTCCCATCATCTGAAAAGCACACAAGACCGTGACAATGTCACAGGAAAGCTACTCAGTTGACCGTGCACACGTTCATGAAAAATCTAGGTCAGTTTAACTGGCGTGAATAAATCGCAAAGGAAAGGCGAGTCTATATGAATCTCACTAGCTGGCTAAACTACACAGCATAACAAGAGCTCGCTGTCGTCATGCTTGTCTTGTTTGTCGTTTGCAAAAAAAAAAAAGGTTTATTTGATTTGACTGGCCTTACGTTAATTCATATGCAAACACTAACAACAAAAATCGCACAGCTTTTTTCAGAAAAGGCACAATATTGAAATGCAGTGACGGAGATTATGGGGCACGCTGTGGTGTCATTAAAAAAAAGAAACCTTCAAAGGCATTTTTTTTTCTTTCTCTCTATTTGCATAAGGTTAGAGAAAGTTTTCTATTTCAACTAACCTGAATTGCAGTTGACATGGGCCAAAACGTGTTGAAAATGATCCACAAATGCTATTGCTAACACAACATGAGGTGACTATTATCACAAATACTGTAAATTTGTTTAAATGATTTTTGGCTTGTCCCAGCTGGGGTTGCCACATTATGTCACGCGCAGGATTTGTTTGGCACAGTTTTTATGCCAGATGCCCTTACTGACAGTACCCTATCTTTTTTTTTTTGTAAATCCATGCTTGGGACCAGCAGTGGCAGCACTCGAGACAGCAGGATGTCCTACATTGCCAGTGCTTACAAGTAATTAAGTAAGCAAAATTTATTTAGGTAACACTTTTGACAGCAGAAAGTGCTTCTAAAATACAGACTCACAAACACAGCGGCATAATACAACACACACACAAAATCAAAACAATCAAATGTTATTGGAATGCCTGTCTCAGCAAATGATTGTCCATGATTGTCTTTTACAAAAAATGTCGACAGAAGAGAACATTGTCAGCTCAAATGGAAGTGCAATTTGACAGCAAAGGACTGCAAATGCTTCAGAATATATTCCTGAAGGATGAATTGACTTGAAATGTGATTCTTTAATAAAGCTCAGTTAATTTCAGCTATTATTCATTTCAGGAGATGCTACAAGTAATATTAATATCAGCATATTTGATTTCTCTATCAAAGGTTATGGTTCAAGTTTTGATGTCACTTAACCGGATTGCGGATTTTTGACTTGGCTTGAGACGCTGTTCAAAAACCCACCCACCTTTTTGGTGTTGAAAAAAAAAACATTTTTTTGCGTGTCTTCATTTCTTAACTTTTACCTTGAGCATCTGCTATGCGTTTAATGCCGCAAGATGTAGGAGTAAGTTGGACGTGACTCATTCTGCAGCCTTTCTCCACCATCTGATTCTCACGAAATTCAACTTGAGAATTGACAAGCCTGGGGTGGCACATTACCCGAGCGCTTGCCAAAGAGAAATATGGAGGGGGGGGCGGG
>CAAKHF010025370.1:54037-81978 GCA_901007745.1 Hippocampus kuda | reverse complement strand
ATTTTTTTTTGGTAAAATTATCCATCCATCCATTTTCCGAACCGCTTGATCCTCACTAGGGTGCGGGGGGTGCTGGAGCCTATCCCAGCCGTCTTCGGGCAGTAGGCGGGGGACACCCTGAATCAGTTGCCAGCCAATCGCAGGGCACACAGAGACGAACAACCATCCACGCCCACACTCACACACCTAGGGACAATTTAGAGCGTCCAATCAGCCTGCCATGCATGTTTTTGGAATGTGGGAGGAAACCGGAGTACCCGGAGAAAACCCACGCAGGCCCGGGGAGAACATGCAAACTCCACACAGGGAGGCCGGAGCTGGAATCGAACCCAGTACCTCTGCACTGTGAAGCCGACGTGCTAACCACTGGACTACCGGGCCGCCCAGGTAAAATTAATGAGCAATAAATACTTCTGTTTTTTTTAAGTGTTTTATTTCTTCATAAGAGTGTGCGTTTTGACTTGACTGAATTGCTTTATATTTATTTTTAACCACGCACTGGTAAAAAAGGAAAATATAACTTAAATTTGGGGCTACGGTGGATTAATTGCATTTACATTCAATTCATGTTTCAAGTTACAAATAGGCGCACATGACCAATTCAGGTTGTAATTAGTGGTTCCACTCTATCTCATTTAACTGCCAGCCTGTTTTTTGCTGGTGCAATCCTGTACTCATGGTGGTATTATTTCACCCACTGAGCTTTGAATGTAGAGGAATATTTTCTTCCTGTTATCCCGCAGTTTGTTTTAATTATTTTGTCAACGGTCGTTTTGTGGCTTGGCGTGACGTCTGGTTTTCTATGTTTATTCAATTTTTCTCTTTCCTCTAGTCTCTTCATTTTGCATAATTCATTTCATCTCGTTAAAAGTCTCTTTCACTTGAGCATGTTAATTCACCTTCTGCGGAACACTTTAATTTAAAATAGCCCCTCCTGTGAAGTGTAATCTTGTT
Organism: Hippocampus kuda; assembly: GCA_901007745.1. Taxonomy (NCBI): domain Eukaryota; kingdom Metazoa; phylum Chordata; class Actinopteri; order Syngnathiformes; family Syngnathidae; genus Hippocampus; species Hippocampus kuda. The sequence goes on along the minus strand of CAAKHF010025370.1, from coordinate 81,024 downwards.
GTTGTTTTGCTTGATTAAAAAATGGACAATTAACTACTGTTCAAAATTCACACAAAGCACCATGTTGCTCCTCCAAAGACATTTAAAGTTGAGGAAGAAAAACAACACTTATGATTGACAGACACTTACTGTAATATGTTGCTTCATGTACCAAACCATCCTATTTCTCACAATGCTTTGGGAAACATAATTTAAATCTTAATGTGCACTTTGAGTTTAATGGCACTCTTGTCCCACAATCCTTGACCTTACCTGAACCAACAGAATTTCATTTAATTTAAAACATTACTTTTGACTTAATAATAACATAAATGGGAAATGCCTTTGACATGCTTAATGCTAGTATTGATAGTTGCCATTTTGCATCCCTTTCAAGTGTATGGGAGATCGAAAAAGAAGTAATGCTAGCAAAAAGTACGACTATTAGATAGCAATAATTACTTTGGTGAAAACGCAATGAAAATGTGTCAGAAAAAGACTCAGAAAACCCCATATTTTCATGAATGACAGAGAGAGAGAGAGAGAGAGAGAGAGAGAGAGAGAGAGAGAAAGAAAAACCTCACAACTTGATATACCGAGTTACAGCTACACTCTTGAACTGAAAGTATCTAGTTTGGACGCTGCTTTGGAGATAATAAATCCTAACTTGGCTCTGAAAAGTCTGAAGTCTGAAAAATCTCGCAACAGAGTCATATGGAAACACTGGGCAGCAGAAATCATTTAGTGGTATGTGCAATTTGATTGGTTGATAGTGTCACATGGGTGCCGGCTAGAAGCAGAGATGGACTAGAAAAGCGCAACAGCTCAGTGTTGCCCATTGAAGGCAGCTGGAGACAGACATACATGTCTCTTTGACCCCTTTTGCAGTCATCCACAAGACAGAGAGAAGCAGTGAGAGGAAAAATCATTTTCCAGAACAAGTTAAGATCTTCCAGGATATCTTACTTTTTTTTCAGGTTCCATGTATTTTCCATGACTGGAAAATCTTCCAGGTTTTCCAGAATGCATGGGAATCTTTTTTCACTTAAAACTGCTTGATTATTTTTTTAATGTATGTATATTTTATTTATCGATTTATACACTGTCTGGATAAGTTCAGTGCTGAAGAAGTGTAGTCCACATGTTTACCTATCATTGTTTTCTAAAACATGAAATGCTGAAGTGATAAAGCCACATATTTGTTTGCATTATTGTTTGGTGGAATTTGGCGAAATTGTTGTAGTGAATGCCTGCGGGCCCTGTTTTTGTGTCCATCTCAAATTTTGCTCAAACCTTGCTCTAACTGTACGCATGCGTGGAGTTTTCTTTCTTTGATATTTTCACAGACACATGCAGTTAGAAACGGACGTTTGCACCGTTGTGGGCGTGAACACAGCTGACTTGCTTCCCAGACAATGCAAGTGGCTACTCCCTCTAAAATCAGCGCATGAGAGGTGCACGGTCTACAGGGCAGAACAGGTGATCCCCTAATTCATGTTATGAACAACCGAGGGAGCTCATATAGAACATGAAAGGTGCGCCTCTTCCAAGTATGACCAAGACCATAATAATAGCAGTCCAAACAAAACACTGTTTATGTACACTTAAAGCCCCTATCCTGCTGATGGGCGAACATTTCTGACTGTTATGGTAGCAAAATGCACATTCACATCAGGGTTCATTCATGGTTGGTAATGTTCACCAAACGGTCCCCAGACGTTGGCCAACAGTTTGAACATGTTCAATATTCCCTTGCGAAAAGAAAAGTACAGGCGAATATCTGGCGACCGTTTGACGAACATTCGCGACATTGAAAGAACCCTGACGAGAGTGCAACATTCGCTACCTTTCAAAACAAACTTGCAAATGTTCGCAGCTCAGTGCGGTAGGGCCTCAAGTATAGGCAGCGAAAGGCTCTGAAGGAACTCATCCAAAACGGCAGACACAACGATCCATTTCATCAAAATAAACTTCCTTCAAGATAAATAATGAAAATTCAGCGCTAGTCTTTTATTCAGTACAGGCATAAACAGGAGAAAACACTGAAAACAAAATGGCTGCCCACCCCTTCAGTTGCCTGGACTGCTTTCTCAACTCACAAACATGCACGTCTGCAGCGTGCATCAAAATTGTGGTCATCAGACATGTATAAACAGTGCAGGAATGTTGTAAAATGACATAATCAACTAGATATACTGTGTGTATTTTTTCTAGAATTCCAAAAATGTACTGCTCTAGCTGTCAACAGCAGAGGGACATTTTTGGGCATGCAGCTTGGTTTTTTAAATTTTTTTTATTTTTTAATTGCCTGTGGACATGTCTCAAATTAAAATGATCAACGCATATGAGACTTCACGTACTATCATCTGCAAAGACAACAAATAATTAAGCAAAATTAAAATTCCTCTTTTTTTTCCAGCATCACACATCCCGTGTTCCATTTTACTTGTTGATGGGCACGTCGACAGTTTGACACAATCAGGAGGTCAGTATGACTCCATTCAGACTCCAATTCCACGGCGTTTTCTCTCACTATCTGTCCATCTCCAGGCAGGCGGCAGGCCAGAACGCCACCGGATCGGGTGACGAGACGCTCGCCATTCCCTCTCTGCGGGCGCCTGCTTCAGTTTTCTTTTCATCCCAGTGTGGAATGTAATCAATTCCCTTCTTAGGTGAAATGGAATTGATTTGATCCGTCAGGTGGTATGTAAGCACTTATTTTCTCCCGAGTGCAATCGAATCAATTGTCGCACAATTATCCTCAACATGGCGTTTCTTGTGTGCACTCTCTGAAAAAATGTGATCCAATCTTGGCCGAAAGTCAGAGTAGTGTTTGTTGGGCTTTTTTGAGTTCTACATGTTACCTTAGAAAAATCAGATGTATCCCACCACCCAACCCCCCCCAAAAAAGCACAAAAAGCATGTGTGCGGAAATAATGCTGATCTGGTCTCAATTTACAAATTTACGAGCTAACTTTAGTCAAGCTCTAACTAAAAAGCCATACATGTCCACGTCTTGGCCCTGCCACCACCATGCTTCACTGATGAGGTGGTAAAATGTATCCTGTTAGCTACTCGTGTTGGCTTAGCATTACATTTGAGCTGCACAGTGGCGGTAACAGCCGTGACGGTGTGGAGCTACCAGCTTGGGCTCAATCAGGATTTCCACTTCCTGGAGGCTCTTTTCTGCTCAGTTTCACCTACTTCCATGGCTTCCTGCCCACCTTCTGTCGGGAATTATTTCTGGAGCCTACCACCACCTTCCTCCTACCTCCTCTTCCTCCTCCTCCTCTTCCCTTGTCCCTCTGTCCACCTTGTAGCATTAGAGTGCGTATTCCATCACAGATTGCTCATTCCTTCTTCGCTGGGTAATCATCTCCCGTTCATTTCCGACATTTGTCCACGTCGCACCGTCCGCCATCTTTGTTTACTTCCGCAAATGCAAATGCTACAGTATTATAGAAGAAGCACAACTCGTCCCAGGTGCATTACAGATGCACAGTTGCTGAGGGAACAGGTATAAAAAAGTACTCCCACTCTGTGTTGAAGTACAACTACGGGTAATTGTGAACATGTGAAACATGGCCAAAAGAAGAGAACATCCCATCAGAGGGAGGATCACGTGGTGTCTTGCCTTTCCTGCAGTCTTTCTCCACAGGTCCATGTGTCACCTTTGGGCAATGGAATGTTGGACACGATCGACTTTTTGCCTTCTGTTGCCGCTCTAAAGGGCAAGTTACAGTATTGTGTACATTTTATTCTCAATGTAGTAAATAATGATGCACTTATAGCACTTTTTTTCATGGAGGGTTGTTCTGGTTAATTCATGAACATGACATCTTCTGCCATTTTGGAAAAATGAATGACTCGGGATTGGTTTATCATGTATAAAGGGCTGCTCAGTTAATTGAATTTTATTCATAATCATGATTTTGGCTGCCATCATTAAATTGACCTGATCTTCGGTGATATTTTAATTTGCAATGCGGGCTCTGCTGTGTTCAGGGTGATTCAGAAAGAATATGCCAAAGTGATCACGCAATATTTAAAAAATGAAAAAGAGTAGAAAACTCTAGCTTGGATACATGTTTTCTACGTACCTTTTTTAAAAAAAATTTTTATTAGTTTTTAATTTCATTTTTTTTCCAAGTGCAATGTGGTCACCGCTGGCAGCCAGACAACTTTTCCCAAACACGCCTCAGGATGTCGCGGTCCACCGTGTTGATTGCAGCTGCTATTTGATCTTTCGTGTCATAAACTTTGTCTTGAATCTAAACACAAGGAAAAATCATTCACAGTGAGGTTCAGGGATCTGGCAGACCAAGAGCCGAGCGCACATTTTCATTCAGATAAGATTTGAAGAAGAAAATATTTTTTTCTTCATTTTCATATGACCCACAGTTCATTGTGAATTTGACCAAAACACTTGGGCGACATTTGGCGGAATTCCTGTGGCTGTGCCGAAAAAAAGTGTTTTCAAGTGTAAATATCGAATTATGACAGATTTGATCATTTGTACATGTGTAATTCCAATTCAAGTTTTAAAGTCACCAACAGGAGCATGCTGGTGGCTGCCTGCCGCTGTTTTAATTCCTAAAACGCCAAAAAGTTTTCATTTCAAGTTTAAAAAGACTGACCTTAACCAGAACCCCGTTAACAGCTATCCTCTTCAGTGTTATTTTAGTTTTGTTTTAGTTTTCATTGCTTACTTATACACCGTTGGTTCTGCGAAGATTCACTAAGGCCTCTGGGAACTTCAAAAGTCTGGCGATGGGCACCAGATGTCTGTTTCGAGTGCTAGAATTGATAGTGAGGTCAGCAGACTGAGTCTGTATCTCCCCAATGCAAGATCTCTGGTTTCTAGAGATATTGCGCGGGAGAGATTACAGCTCGCTGCAAATCCCGATACCGACATACAAACACATCAGTCTATTAAACCCAACTGATTTCATAACTTGAGCTTCTACTTAGGGGAGTAAACATCGCCCAAAGGACGGCTTGTGTCAAACAAATGTCCACAGCACGCACGGACACATGCGTACCTGCAACGTAATACGGTACCTTATAATTAATGCAAGTTCCTCTTGTCGTTTATACACGATAATCGCAACCGTGCACAGTAGAAATGAACTGAAATGTTCCGAAGGCCGAGTGTGAAGATGCCAGGATCAGGTGAGCTTATCTCCACTATTATCATAATGATTTGTCACCTCTACCCCACTTCCTTTTTTTTTTTTAAACCCCTCGCCTTGCACTTATCTGATGTTGAACACCCAACTCACTGTTTGGATTAATGAGTGCTAGATAAGGCAGAGCGCAGCCCACGTCTTTATTCACATGCATGCATACTTACATGCAGTGGGTTGAGGAGATACCAGCACCACCCTCATTACTCTGCCTCCAGGCCATGCTTTTTGTTTTGCAATGTTGACACAAAACACTACAAAACGCACTACATGCACTACACTACGATTATGAGATTAAGTCCAAATTGACTGCAAGCGACAATGAAGTCTGTCGCTTTAGCCAAGCACTATTGAATGGATTGAAAAGCCGATAAACAGTTGTGAGGGTCATACTGAGTTTAATCTACCAACCTTCTTTATTAATATTTATTTTCAGATTATGAAAGGCCAATTAGTGTAGCGAATCGAGCTGTTTTGGAAGACTGGTTGCCCTCTCTTTGGTACATTACAGATGGCGTGTCATTTCTAATTTGTTCATCTATTATGAAATCAGGATGCACTTTATTTTCCTAGAAAGAAAGACTTTGAATGCTAGACCATTGCTACGCTTGCATACATTCTCTCACAATCGGAGACAACTGCAAACATTAAAGCATAGGCGACAACAGACAAAATAAACTGCATGCACAACCCATAAAAGAAGCATTAAAATAATTTGGTCCATCAATCTCACTTATAAGAAGAAGAAAAAAAAGGTAATAAGTTACACTTCTTCCCGCCCCTTTTTGTGTTTGCCTTCTCTCTCTGTCTTGTACATTTTGTGCTAATAGTTGTTTTTTTTTTTCACTTGTTCATATTTGTGGTAGTTATCATTTGCATGTTGGAAATAAACAACATAAAAATTAGGGGAGTGGCTTTTCTCGGGTTGGTTGTTTAACAGCAAGATACAGGGGTACCTTATAAGCGTGCCAGCTATTCACCTTTTTTTTTCTCCATGTTACGAGCTCCATCTTGGTCAACAATTTTGATTTGCGTTGTGAGCATAAATTTAATACAGTGATCTTCATATTCTCTGCCACACAATTGAAAAGAAAAATAAAATTGGGCGTGTAATGCCCTTGTATGTGGGCAAAGATAGCCACTGTCAAGTGGTGCACCTTCAGAAGTTTCTTGAATGGAACAAACGACCAAACAACCCCCCCCCCCCCCACACACACACACACACAAAAGCACACTTGGAAGTGAGTGCTCTGGAATGGTGGTATTGGTCGACAAAATGGATAGGATATTTTATGTTTCAAAAAACAATACAAAATACATCCAAGACCAGATGGATTAGTTAATATAAATAAACTAAGACTTAATACACGCTTACTGCACTGTAATAGTACATTTACCTTTGCTAAATTATCAATCTTTAATACAATTTATAATTCACTGTTATCATCATAACGTAAATACAGATATTGACACAGCACCATAATGGTTGCAATGGTGTTAAAGTAGGGGTTTTTCCCCCCCGTTTTTCTTGCTGTTGTTTTTCATATTTTTTTTTTTACAATAGTAGGATTCTTTCGTTCAAAACATGAGGCATGCACAGAAACATTACTTCACATCTATTACTGAATGTTACTGTTATTAAACAATTATAACCATGTTGTAACACTTATCATTTTTCATTCATTTGTCTTCGATCAAATTTATAATACCTTCATAATATACAGTTAATGTGGCTCTTACAGTAATAGTAGTTAAATGTTGACAGCTTGCACAGAGGTCGAACAGGGCCGCTCTATTTATGTTTCTACAGGAAATGTTGATAGGGGTCCCAGATTGATGTGCCAAGATGTTTTTCTGAAAAATCTCACTGTCAAGATTCAGTCACTTGACTACTTTAAGACATGAGACATTGCTAATCTTGATTTTCCTCTTATCCTCCGCTCACCCCCCTTCCACCATCAACATGTTTACATTAGATGTCCTCAAAGCTTAAGAGCCAAGGATGTCATTTAAGGTAACACAGGTCATTGTCTGAATTCCTCCACTTGCTCTCCTTCCCTCCCTCCTACATTGCGCACACAACAGACCCTCAAACATTCCACACCATGGCTGATGTGCATGTGTCATTTCTTTTGTAATGTTTGTTTTGCAAATTCATCCATCGTACTCAGTTTCACTTAGCAGAACGAAATTTGGTTTGCATTTCTAACATGATCAGACCCAAACAATTGAAACCAACTGTGGCCTAAAACACAATTTTGTTTCTAAGCAGCCTTTTTAGGCTAATTTGTCCAATCCAATTTCTTTTGTGAACATAAAAATGTGCAGATGTGTCAATCATTAGTGGAGCCACAAAAATGACTCACGAAAAGAACCGAAATGACACAGTGTCAGCCATCTTGCTTTGAAATGACTGTTTGATTTTGCTGCATATGATTACACAGCTGAATTGAACTGTTGGATTCACTTTGGCCGTTCAGGTAAATTTGAAAAATTCAGCCCTTGTTTTCTTAGCAACATGTAATTTGGTAGATCTGTCTATAATGTAGACCGACCAAAAAATGCTCGATAATCTTTGGTTTATAGGGGCCTTTTGAACAATGAAATTTGATGATTCACCATCAAAAACGGTGGTTCGAAACGGCTCCAAATGTTCTTAAGGTTGTCCTCTTCATAAAAAAAAAAAAAAAAAAAAAAAAAAATCTGAACAGATTGAGACTTTTAATATGTGCAATTTAAACTGTACATGCAGTCATCGGCAAGTCAAACACTGCAGTTCAACAAACCTTTTTGGTCATGGTTCATGTTTTGTTTGGTAATTAACAACTCATTTTGTGCTTTTTTTACTTATGGTATCATTTTAATTGATTCTTTGTGAGACATCCAAATGTTGTTTGGCAACAAAGTATCTTCTCTTCTTCACCCTCTGGTTCAAGATGTCCTTGTACAAAAGACTTTCTGGAATTACAGGTGCTGCAGTTGGGAACAAAATAGAGAAGGCTCCTTCCTACTGGAATTTAATGAACTGATGTCACTTTAACATCAACAAAAACAACAAATAACATTCAAAAAGCAGCAGTTGAAACAGTTCAGTCCTGGCTCAGGTCCCGAGGCCTGCGGGCGTGAGGAGGGGAGGCGCACGGTTGACAATCTGGGCATGAGGTGTGTGCGCGTGCGCGTGCGCATGTGCGTGTGTGTGTGTGTGTGTGTGTGTCAAAGAGGAGGACCCGGGTGAGAAAAGGGTGGAGAGCACTGTCGAGGGAGTGTCGTCTTGCATTGCATGTGAAGCAAGTCTGAAGTTGTCTCAAGCAGAGATAACATAGTTCCACATTTTAATTGTCATGTGTTTATTTATTATTTGAATTATTTTTGGTTTCCTTTCAATGGAATTCTGCAAGAAGAAACCAAACGTGGGACCATGTCACTTGCACTGGATGTTGGAGGTTCTTGAGGCATGAGAAGAAGGAGGAAGGCCGACGACTTTGACATCAGGTATAGCGTCGGTTCACTTCTTGGATCTTTCAGGGAAGATCCTTTGCGAGTCGGACACTTTCCGGAGGGGTGGTGGCGTGTGGAAGAACACCTTGCAGAAGAGTGACAACAATTATGCTCTTTTGGCACTTGCACCTTCTCAAAATTGTCCCGCTTTACTGTACTGTAGCTGGCTCTTGCTCAAATATTACTTCTTATGGAAGTTGTTATCATATCAGAGACGTTCCCAGCCCCCAGAAAGTGGAGTTTTTCCACTACACAGTACTTCGTATTCATTGTACAGTATGAATTAGATCTTATATTGTTGGAAATTAGCCAAGCATTAATAATCTAACTGCAAGCAATGTACATTGTGTGTGAGCTTGCTGACAGGGTGGACATTTTGAGCTAATATTAGTGTGTTATAAGGACATGGTGGACCTTCAATTAGGAACGTGACTCATATAGTAAGCTGACTTTGTCGTCTTTAACAAATGAACTTTGGATTTCTGAAAGATTTATGGATCAGCTCATATGTCACCATAAGAGAATGGACAGTTAAACTGGACAACCTACACAGGATGACATTTATAAAACCTACGTCTAAATCTTTGTTCTACAATCAGTTACTGTGTCACTCTCTGATGAATTGAGAAAGAAATGCTGGGCATGCTATTGAAAACATCCAAGGGAAACAAGAAGTTTATAAAGTGACAGGCTGGACAGCAATTACAGGCATGCATGCGTGATATGGATCTGAAACTAGAATATACATGATCAATGGAACTCGAGTTATCAAAAAACTTGAACGCAATGAAACCGTGTTAAGACATAAATCATTTAATATCACTTATCCACTTGTTACACACACGGGAGTAAGCAAAGCAGTGTGTGGGACATTCCAAAACCAAGAATCTCCAATGAGACTGTTATGAGACCTCCGAGTTGTACTGTGTTACCTTTACAAGATGACTGAGTGATTGCAATGAGACCACCAAAGGCGCTTTACAGTGATATGAACCCACAGGCAGAACCGAGAGTTGGGGGCCTGTTAAGCCATGTGGGGGGCCCGACACAAACCCACCACATCACCACTTAGTTGAGTGCTCTTGTCTTGGTTTCCAAACAGGCCTAAAAAAGCAGATCACACTGTCCTTATTTTCGCTATACTTAGCCAGGGCGTACTTCTCTTTTCTCCTTCTCCTCCTCTTGTGCATACTGCACTAATTGTTTTTCAATCTTGATTCCTTGCAAATATTCTGTCCTTGACCAGAAGTGGACCTTTCTGCATTAGTGAACAGCCCCTCATTGCCTGAGAGCTGTTTTGGCCAGAGGGCAGTGTGGTCTCTAAGTGGGGAACACTGAATAATGTGTCGCTTCAAACTGCTGAATGAGTCATGACATCTCACAATCCAACTCTTCATCATACTCCAACACTCTCAGGTGCATCGGTGTCTCGTTAGGAGAAAGAGCACATTAAACAGTCTCTGTCTTGTACCGGATAACATACCGTATTTTCCGCGCTATAAGACGCTTCGGATTATCAGGCGCACCTTCAATGAATGGCCAATTTTAAAACGGTTTTCATACATAGGGCACACTGCGTTATGAGAAGCTACAATTGTGTCTGCGGTTACGTTATGCATCCAGTAGATTGAGCTGTGCTAAAGGAATACAATACAATAACGCTTTAGTTATATCGAGCTTTCACAACGGCAGCAGCTGTAACAAAGCGCTTTACAGAACATTTAAAATACTACGTCCAAGAAATCATATATTGATCCGTGTACGTATAAGGCGCGTTGGATGATTAGGCGCACTGTCGGCTTTTGAGAAAATGTAATGCGTTTAGGTGTGCCTTATAGTGCGGAAAATATGGCAATGCATTTCCTCAAGTACTGTCACACCAAAGCTCAATTGGGGTCCCTCTACTGACACTGACTGCATCGTAACTGCGAGTGGCAAGAGAAGTGGCGCTTGTGCTTCTCAATTCTGTACATTTGTTGTCGCTGTTAAAATAGGTTGAAACCTTCAGTATTTTTTTTCTTTTTTAAATGTTGTTTTCCACCTGACTTCCCCGCAACGTGAGAGTAACTCTTGTTTATTTTCCTGATAACCAGGCCAACTAACCTCTATTGCTCCTGTCTTTTTTTTTTTATTCATTTTCCGAGCCGCTTTTAACCTCACTAGGGTCGCGGAGGGTGCTGGAGCCTATCCCAGCTGTCTTCGGGCAGTAGGCGGGGGACACCCAGAACCGGTTGCCAGCCAATCGCAGGGCACACAGAGACGAACAACCATCCGCGCTCACACCTAGGGACAATTTTGAGTGGTCAATCAGCCTGCCATGCATGTTTTTGGAATGTGGGAGGAAACCGGAGTACCCGGAGAAAACCCACGCAGGCCCTGCTTGCTGAATCAAATGCTGCACGTGCATGTGCAATTCAGAAGATGGGCTAATCCATAGTATGAGAAGGAACGGGGTGCATGGCACTCGAAAAGTGTTAGCAGGTTAAGATTTTCCGTGTGTTTTAAAGCGTGTCAATTAAGACTAAAAAATTTCTAGTTTAAATCAAAGAAAACTAAATTAATCTGTTATAATGAGACATTTAGCCCCCCCCCACCCCGAAATGGAAATGGAAAAAGCGGCTGGGGTAAAATTTGACAAGAGACACTGACTAGCTTGTTCCTTTGTGATTCTCAGCATCTCTGGCGTACCTCCGAACACAGAAAAGTGTGTTCAACATTTCCCGTGAGAAGAAATGTTTTAGGTGATTTAATACTACTCAGCCCAAAAATAAATAACATTTTTTGTTGTCTGGTTTGGGGAGGCTCAATAATAGTCATCTGTAATGCTCATATAACCGAAAGGGGATGTTGTATTGGCCAGACGGCCATAATGTTCAAATGACTTAATTGGCCACTTGCAAGGAGATGCAGCATTAATCGCGGCTGAAACTAGGCTGCCTTGGGTTGAGGTAACGTCACCCATAAAAGGAAACGTCGAGGCTCTCTTCCTCTTCAACAACTCGTCATGTCGCACGTCGTGTTTGAAGAAGGTGGACAAAAATATGAATGACAAAATTTGGCTACAGAGAGAATAACTGTGATTTCTTTCATGTTGACTTCAGAGTTGAAAGTTCCCGTTGACAGATGGATCGAGACAGTTGCAGGACATATTTTCCAAATTCGATCTTTTCCTTTTTGTTGTACATTCTCAAAAAGGGTTAATTGATAACTTCTGGCTTTCTGGTTTCCGTGCGGTATGTTGTGGATGTCCCCAAAGGCAACAAATCACACACGAGCAGGAACACGCGCACGCTAAATTACGTGCTGGCACCCAAATGCCTTTGTGACATTCCTTGCTCGCAAGTGCATCCCGTCAATCAGTCTGAGGCTGAAATGGATTAATGGAGTTTTCATTCATTTCATTCTGAAATCTTTTTGTCACCAGCATAGTTTCAGGATTATCAATGATTTGTACCATAGCTATTTGCATGAAAACAAAACTTTCAATGAATAATTCATTTTCAATAGAGGGATTACATAATTAGACCAATACTAAGTGTGGCAAAACAAGCTTCACCATAGTCATGTTTTAATTGTTTATCAATGACTTATGAAGCTGCAAGCATCGTTAATACGCATGTACAAGTAAAAGCCCATTATAAATGTGGGATGAACTACTTAAGCAGACGGACCTCAAAGTGACCTAATATTTGAACACCATTAACGAATGATTTACAACATAGTTATGCAGCATTTCAACAGTAAATTCTTTGGAACTGTCACCTTTGGGTGCCCTGTGAAAAAAAAAAAAAGTACTCATTTCAAATCACTGTTCAGGTTGTCAGTGTGAACCACACAGCTAAAGGCGAACAAACTGCCTGTAGAATGTTAGAAATGTCCAAGAGTCCCGTGTGACATCGTTCTATAATGGATTCTACCAGGGAGTTGTTGAGGCAAAGTTGAATGGTTCGAGGCATTTGGGGCATTGATGAAATGCAGGAGACGCTCATAAACCTGCCACTTTTTTTTTTTTTTTAACCTCCACTAGGGAGGACAAGTTGGAGCGGGGAGGAGGAGGGCAACGAGTCATTATTTTATTTTATTTTATTTTTTGAAGCAGGTGGTCCAAAAGCAGTAAGCATTCTTGTCATGAATTCTTTGCTTTGTTTGCATTGTTTGCTTCTTCAAATCTGTAAAACAACCAAACCAGATTTAATTTCAAGTGGACTTATTTTTGCTACGTTTGAGCAAGAATTCTACTTGGCTGAGGAATCTGATTGGTTGACACGAGGGACTGGGTTGATGAGCACAGTGAGTCAAATGATGTGAAATGGCAACAAAAATATATTTATATACTGCAAAGCTGCTGCGAATGACTAAATCTTTGTGTTTGCCGATGCTTGATACCATACGACATCTGTAATTGCGTCGGTCAATGTTACAAGTTGAATTGACATTATTGTATCAATTCTAGTGCGAGTGAAAAGGGGTAACCTTGAAGTAGCAGTAAAGCGCCCCCCCTCTCTCTCTCTCTCATGTTTGTTTGTTTGTTTTTTTAACTTGTTTCATTTTTTTTTCTTCAAGGTTTTAGTTTTTCATCCAGCGGACTATAGGCTCTTGGGCTTTTGCTCGTCAGGGTTACAAATGAGCTTGAGACTCTGCCAGCGAACTTTTCTCTTTTGGTTTGGCTTATTTGTTGAAACAGAAATGACATTCTTAAAACTAGTAATCATATAGTTTGGCCAAACAGTCATAGAGTTGTGCCGAGAATACCTTTACAATACAGCTTCTGAGCAAAAGCTCGTCTCTCTCCCCCAAACTGTTCACATATGCTTCAAATGAAGATCCCTTTCTCATCGAAGGCATCATTTGCATCAAAATTGCAAGGATCCTTCTCAATATGCATTCACTTTGTGCTTTTGCCAATAAATCTCTGAGTCAGCTCTGTTGCAGATTTTTGGTCCAGTGAGTGTCGCTTAGCTTTCGCTGCACGTCACATACAACCTTTTATTAAACTTTACACAAGGAGCACATACGCTAATCGTGTTGTTTCTACACTGTAAACATCCGCGTGGGCTCCGAGTGAGCTGTGGTACCCCCCCCCCCCATATCCCTCCCTCCTCCAGGCTGTAATTGGGGGCTCCAGGTATAGCCGTGAGGATGGATTAGACAACAAATTGAAAACACACAAACAATCATGATGAACTCCATTTAAGGCTAATGAACGCTGTCAGCCGCGTAATGGATCCCACACATCAGCATCAGCACCCTTGGTACGGGCTGCACACACACGCACACACATTCGCCCCGGTGGGCGTTTATTTACTCATGTTTGTCCATTTATTCAACAGTGGACTGTTTTGTGAAGAGCAAACAAAAGTATAAATCATCATTGAAAAGACCCTCGCACCCCTACGCCTGTCTTAAGTTGTGTGTTGTATGGCGAGTCATCAAACTTTGCAGTCTTTCTCCGCCCCAACACAATGACCATTTAGTATCATCTATCTTCCTAGTGTTCATACATTGTTCTCCAACAAAATCTCTCAGAGGAATTAGTCCTTGAAAGAAATGGTCAAAATGACCGGAAAAATTGCAGCTCTCAACCAAAATGTGAGACTTTCAGCATGCCATCCTGAGGCTTTTTTGTGAGTTTACTCATAATAGACCTCCACCCATCCATTTTCTGATCTGCTTCTCCTCACAAGGGTCGTGGGGTGTGCTGGAGCCTATCCCAGCTGCCCTTGGGTAGTAGGCAGGGGACACACTGAACTGGTTGCCAGCCAATCGCAGGGCACACAAGAGACGAACAACGATCCGCGCTCACACTTACACCTAGGGACAGTCGAGAGCAGGGGTGGCCAACCCACGGCTCGCGAGCCGCATGCGGCTCTTTGGCTGGTTCAATGTGGCTCCCGGGTTTTCACACGACAATTGTCGAAAACACCTCGGCAATGGCGTTGCGATTAAAACAACGGTGCTTAATATATAGAACTTACTATGTCAGCCAATCATCAATCCCGTTACTTGAACGACATAGAGGGCAACCAATCAGATGACTGAATCACCGCTCATGCGCAGACAATGGCGCTAAGTGCTAAGTCCTAAGCTAGTCAGCGAATTACCTCTGTTTTTAAGACAGGGGTACCCAATACGTCGATCGCAATCAACCAAGAGCCAGCAGACTGGTCCAAAGTCGACGGCGAGCGGTGGAAGAAGGAAATGGGGGAGAAAAAAAAGATTTGTGTGTTTGTGTCTTTAGGTTTCATTTATGTTCGGGCGCTCAGGCTGTTGCTCGTCGTGGCGTGCATGCATATGTGCGCGAATGCATTGTCGTGTGTGTGTGTGTGTGTGTGTGTGTGTGTGTGTGTGGCTCTTTGCAGTAACACAGTAAAAAAATTGGCTCTTAGTCCCTGACTGGTTGGCCACCCCTGGTCTAGAGTGTTCCATGAACCTGCCCTGCATGTTTTTGGAATTTGGGAGAAAACCAGAGTACCCGGAGAAAACCCACACAGTCATGGGGAGAACATAAAAAAATTCACACAGGAAGGCCGTAGCCAGAATCGAACCCTGTACCTCTGCACTGTGAGGCAGACGCGGTAACCAGTCGACCGCCCTCATGATAGACGAGTTTAACTTTTTTCATGTCACTATGGGAAGCTGGCTTGTTCAATCACCCCTTTGCTGGAATCCGAGAAATGGTCTAAGTGGCAGATGTCCTGTAAGTTTTCCATCATTTGTTCTTGAGACATTATTTTTTTTGGGGGGGAGGGGGTCTTCTCATGATAGAGATGGCAATAAAACTGGTGGACACGTTTGTTTTGAAGGACTTATAAGAATGTTCAGAAAGACCCTAAATTGGCTTCTTCAAATTAAAATAGCAGACTTTCTGGGCTCTCTTCTCATGGCCAGTGCAAATCTGGTGCGAGGCGTGGCGTAAATCTGCACAAAGGCCGGCTAGATTAAGTTTTGTTATTTTCGCAGACCCGTGCTAGCCACAAAGGATGTTTCAGGCGTGAGCAAAACCGACTTGTTTTGCCGCCAAGTGAAGCAGCTCCTCTCATTCCCCTTTAAATATGTGTGAGAGATGCGCTGATAGTCCTTGACATGACGGAAGAATACACTGATTTGCTGGAGGCTTGCGGCATGTTGCACATCAAAGGAAATGCCCTCAGTATGCCGGGACACCTGGCGTCAGGGGGAAAGATGAACCAAATCCCCAAACAACTACATCGAAGCAGGGTCGTCCCAAAAATCAGGATACGTCATTTACGCTAAAGCTCAGCTGCGCTGTCTATGAGCCTTCTGTGTTCCAGGCGTGACCTATAAGACTTTGTGTGGGTCTACTGATAATATGCATGACCACCAAATTTCACGTCACTAAGGGAAACTTGCTCATGCAATTATACTGTTGGCCAAACCTTCTGTGCATTTTACAGCATTTGTTGAGATTTTTTGTGGGTCTCCTCTGGATAGTCATGTCTACCGAATGTTGTGTTGTATAAGGAAACAAGTATTATTATTCTTATTATGATTATGATTATGATTATTACCCCTTTGATGGACCCCTGGAAATGCTCAAAATGAGCCCAAAATAGACACAAAATAGGCAGACTTTCTGTGTGTTTGTGTTTCTGTGTGCCTTTGAGACTTTTTTTGTGTTTCTAGTCAACCACGATTATCTATATTAGACATGTCTACCAAATTTCATGTTGCGAAATGAAACTGGCTTAAGTGGCTACATTTAAATGAAATTACCCCCTCACCGCACCCCAAAAAAGCCATCTAGGGTGTGCTATCAAGTCAGGGGTTTCACACCCACAATACCTACCAGGTATTTGCACCAGCATTTGGGGAGCGTTTGAGTGGGGGGAAAAGTCCTCACAATGTTAGTTGATTTGGTCTAACAACGTAGAATCGAAGCAATACCACCTCAATGCTCCAACACTAACAATTTATTTGTAGAGTGGTTGTGGTAGAGGGAAAGTGGGGAGTTTCTCAGTTCCTATGCTGACACAAATCCGACTGGAATGATGATTGATTGGGGAGCATTTGTGCTTTCGGGGCCTGCGGGGGAAGAAACACGCAAACGCACACTCAAGGAACAACCTGCAGCCACTTGTCGAACTGGATCACATTTCTCCGTTGCCCTCATTCTTCTCAGGGACTTCACAAGATGACCTGCAGCACTTTTGTCCATCCCCTCCCCTAAAAATGGTCAAATGGGTCACTTTTTTTGTTCAAATTGCCTTTGCCGAGGTCACATGAATGCCGCTGCTGCTCTCCACTGAGGAGCGCAAATAAAACTATCCAGCATAGCGGGATCTGGATAATGAAATTTCTTCTCCTATGTCAGGACTTGTCATGTTCAAATGAATTCCAATCACAAGTCAGGGAACGTTATACAGTAGGCTATTCACAACCTCGGTCTCAAAAACTCTGGGTTTAGGCGTACTAAGTGGATAGCGAGTGATTTAAAAGACAGCGAAGAATTTCATGGTTTATTTGTTCTTCCAAGCTTGCCACACCCCAAGTGATGCTGAAATGGACCGTAGTGGAAAAATTACAGTTGGTGACTATTTGCCTCACACCCGATAATTGAACACTACACATCTACCAAAGTGTTGCAAGTGAGAACATGTGACCCTCTATCAGGTTTTCACGTTCCAGCCAAGAACTTTTGCAATTTGGTCTCTAAATCTCCATCCATCGATCCATCCATTTTTCGATTCGCTTTATCCTCACAAGGGCCGCGGGTGTGCTATAGCCTATGCCAGCTGTCTTTAGGAAGTAGGCGGGGGAAATCCTGAACTGGTTGCGAGCCAATCGCAGGGCACACAGACACAAACAACCATCCGCGCTCACACCTATGGACAATTTATAGTGTTCAATCAGCCTGCTATGCATGTTTTTGGAATGTGGGAGGAAACCGGAGCACCCGGAGAAAACCCACGCAGGCACAGGGAGAACATGCAAACTCTACATAGGGAGGCCAGAGCCAGAATCGAACCCTGCACCTCTGCACTGTGAGGCCGTCGTGCTAACCACTCGACCGTCCTAACCTCCCGTCGCTCAATCTCACAGGGCTAAAAAACAAACAACCAACTGACAGTTAACGTCTCTTCACTGCACCACAAGTGATGCGTGGATCAACTGATTGGTGTCTGCGCATTACCTAAACTAAGAGGGATGCTGTGTTGAAATGACAACGATGCCTAAAATCTCACAGCCCTGAAACCCAAACAGTGACCCAGAGCGTTCTAATCTGATCCCGCGTCAGCAGCGCGTCGCCTCTGCGCCGTAGATAAAGCACCCGTACCGTCATCATCACCGTCTTCATCATCATCGCCGTCACCCTCCGTTAGAGCCTCCAACACCAGCAGCCTGCCTGCAAGGGCCAAGTACCGGTGCCATAACCAGGCGAGCGTTTTGCAAAATCTCATCGGAATGCTCAGATAAGACATAATAGCGGCTTTGGTTTCCATCTCTGCCGCAAGACTAGCTGCATTTGTCTTTCGGAAGAGGCAGAAAGACTGCATTTGTTTTTTTTCTCCAACGCTGATCGCTGATGCTGTCGTTCACATGCTTGGCACGCTTCTGTGCAGATCAGCGGTCAGAGATGTTTGATTGAGGTGGCCGGCCAGGCTTGTCGCTCAACTCAATTCACTTCAACCCTTTGGTCCCCATGCAGGCGCAATTGATGAAAATCCATAATTTTCGGGGTATGTCAGAACTTTGTGGTCCGGTTTCACAAAACTCCAAAAACGACGACAACAACAAAGTTTTCCCTTCCCAAGTAATCCACCATTAGTCTGATTTACTTTAACAGCCTTCCATGCCACACTTGCATGCAATTCTGGAAGGATTCTTTCAGGATCCTCCGCAGATTTGTTGTCACGGCCATCTTGATGTTGTCCAGATCTTTCAGACCAGGTCCCCTTTATCACCCACTTAAGCTTGGAGGAAACACAAAATCCCACAGAGCCAGGTCGAGTGAGTCTGGCGAGTTTGCTCCAGCACAGCAGTGCTTTTCTTAGTTATGCTTGGCACATAAGGATTTTTCAAATCTTTTTATTTTTCTTTTTGGTACAATTTATGACGCACACGCTCGACCCCCCACACCTAAAGATAAAAAAAAAAATCCGGCATTTAAGAGTTTTGCTCATACTGTGTGTAGTCTGCTCCAATCATCTCAATCGAGAGCACCACACATATTCTGTTCCACCATCAACATTAAAATAAAGTCCCCCGAGACAGAAATGTTGCATGATCACAGTAAAAAAAATAAGAATAGTCATTCTGGACATGAGATGAGCGTTTTTGAGGAGGACTAGAGGCGGGAGCATTGTAAGATGGCGATAGTGTCAAGAAAAGACGTGTAGGCATCTGGGGAACTCATTTTCATCCAATAATTGACATTTGGCGTTGACAAAAGGGACATATTTTGTCAGTGATGGAACTTCTTTGATTTGCAACTTTTCATTCACGTTGCAGCCCACACAGTCGAATGATGCAGGGGGACATCGGCTTTCCTCACACACATGAGGATTTTTGGTTGTAAATATTGAACAGGTTTAATATTGAAGAATGTCAGGTTTCAGACACTATTATTCGGACAAATCCACACCTCTGACATAAGTATAATCGTATGGTTCAATCCTGTAAGGCATAAAATTGTTGTGTGTTTGGGAGGGAAGGGGCAAAATGGGGACAAAAACAGCCCGATTGTATTTCGATGAGTACCCGGCCAAAGGAACTGAAGGATGCTCAGAGAATTACGAGCAGGCGCTTTTGTCATGGTGAAGCAGCAACAACTTTTCCTGCCACAACTCTCACTTGTACTTGCACACCGAACGGAGCATCAAAAGAGGAAGTGAAGCGATTTCCTCCTCAGCTCCTCTGAAGTTGGCAACTGAGGTACCGGTACATATTTAGCTTTTTGGGAGACTCAGTCAATTTTCTGTGTCAAGTGGGTGTGTGGCAACCACCAAGTGAGGAGGTACTAGAATAATGAGTGTCGAATCTACATCACAATGATGCACAATGATCACATTTTGCAGGCCTTGGCCTTTCAAAAAGCTATCGCGTGCAAACGACCAACTGCTTGAATTTCAGACTGAAACTATGTCACAGACTGGTTTTGACCTGGAAAAAAAATGTAGATTTTGACAGCATGGGACCTCGAAAAAAATGTGATATCATGACAGCGTGAATGTTGAACCACTGTAGCTGGGAACACTAGACACAGTAATGTCCTGGTATTCATTGCAGATAGGGACCGAGCTCGGTTTGCAATAGCAAAAAATGGCACCCTGTTTGCTCACAAAAGAGGCTCCATTGAGCACAGAAATACTTTGTGTTGCCATTAAAACACTATATACATACACATATATGTATGTATATATATATATATATATATATATATATATATATATATATGTATGTGTGTGTGTGTGTGTAGAGAGAGAGTGTGTGTTTTAATGGCAATTTTGTCTTAAAAATCTATCTGTTGCCATTCAAATGTCAGATTTTTGCTGTATTTTCCCATTTAAATGTAACAGGTAAGTTTTTTCAATAGTTGAATTTCCCATTGCATTTGAAAGCAAAGCCATCTCAGAGCACCTCTTATTTCTCCACTATTTGTTTGACTTTTGACTCCATTCTGCCAAATAAATGTCAGTGTCTTTAAGAGCGAATAGAAGCAACTTTTGTTTGACAACATCGAATGCAACGGCACAGAGCGGCACATTTGATTCCCACTGAAATCCCCCCCACACACAAAGCTCTGTGATGACCAAGCAAGAACCAGCTCAGTTGCCTGTGTTGTGGCTTCTAGAGTAATAATGGTAGGAAGATTTCACGGGGGAGGCTGGTCCGTTCTGCCACCTGCCTGAAAATGCTCCAAGGCAACTTTTGTCTTCTGGAACATCGTGCAGCGCTTGCTCAGAGCAAGTCAGAACAAGAGTTCTGGTATTGTGTTTAATTTTGTTGCCATTGACGGGCTGGAAGCCAGAGAGAGAGAAATTTAAGTATGTGTTTTTATGCGCAACCCAGAGCGATTTTTGCTTTTTTAGTTTAATTATGCTATCAAAACCCTATATATGATCATGTAATAGGCAATTTATTTTATTGTAAAATATCCCGTCATCTAAAATAATGGTTGTCACTTTTGGGAGTTGAATGAAGTGCAACTTTGACGGCCATTTTTTATAGTCAAACACTTCTGATAATACAATTAATTGTGTCCGTCTATTATAAAACATATGCCTCACGCATTTGTGTGTTTTCCTTTTCCTTTTCAGACAACAGAGGATCAAAATGCTACTCCAAATAATGGCGACATCACTGCTTGCTAATTTGCTAACATTAGTCACAGTTCTGCTAAATTCAGCCCGATGTGATGGAACAGTGGCAGAACTCAAAGCCGGATCTCCACTGAGATTCACACATCACCTCTACAACACCACCATCGATGAGAACTCTGGCGCGGGGTCATACGTTGAGACGCCGGTGAAAATGGGCTTGGAAATGGTGGACGCATTCTGGGAAATCAAATATGTGATTGTCTCCGGGGATGAGAGCGGCTATTTCCAAGCAGAGGATGTCAAAGTTGGAGATTTTTGTTTCCTGAGGATCAAAACTCAACATGTGGCACTCCTAAACAGGGAAGTGAGGGATGCCTATACACTTACTGTGGAGGCCACGGAGAGCACTCAGGAACTCCAAGCCAAGACCAAAGTCTTTATCCAGATCCTTGACACAAATGACCTCAAGCCTCTTTTCGATCCATCCTCATATAGTGTAGTCATCCCTGAAGACACACCACTTCAATCCAGTCTGGTCAGGGTCAGAGCGGCGGACGCCGACATGGGCAGCAATGCTGAGTTCTACTACTCATTCACCATCAAATCCCATCCGTTTGTTGTGGACCCTTTCAGCGGCACTATCAGACTTTTGAAGAGACTGAATCACACCCGCAGCGAGCGATACGAGCTCACTGTGTTAGCAGAGGACAGAACCAAGAGAATCTCTGGCATTCAGAAATTCGGCAATGTCGCCAAGGTGAGCGTAAAGGTACAAAAAGCTGCCGCAGCTTCTCCGGTGGTCAAAGCCCCTGCCAATCCGTCCATTTCTGCGGATGGCACAGTGACGATCAACGTCCACGTCGAGGCTGGCCTCAAGCCCGTCAAATCTCTTAGCATCATTGGCGGTGATCCTCACAAGAACTTTGAGGTCATCCCTGAGGGATTGCAGGGAAGCAACTTCCAAATCGTCTCGACTAAGAAGATCCTGTGGTCACAAAATCCCTTTGGGCTCAACCTGTCCTTACAAGCTCAAGATATCAGCTCCCCCAGTTTGATGTCTCCCATTGCTAAGATTCACGTTCCTGCCTTTCATTACCGGCCCATATCATTTTTGGAAGAGACCTACATTCTTGTGCTCAGTGAGATGTCACCCCCGAAAACATTTGTTGCAAAGGTTTCTGTTGATTCCGGCACTGTGACGTACAGTATCAAGACGAACCCAGACAGCTCTAAATTCAAGATAAATCCCAAAAGCGGGATCATCATCACCAAGGAGACATTTGACTATGAGGATCAGAATCACTATGAGTTTGACGTACTGGCCAATGGAGGCGAAGCTAAGGCTCATGTCGTAGTCAAGATCGAAGACGAGAATGACAACAGTCCAGAATTCACGCCGTCGTCCTATCAGGCCACGGTGGATGAAAATAGCCCCATCGGCAGCAGCCTCTTGAAAATAAAAGCAACCGACAAAGATGATGGCAAACACAGTTTTGTGACCTATGCCATTGCCAATGCAGACCTACTGCCATTCGCAATAGACCCCTTTACTGGTGTCATCTTCACTACTGAGCACATGGACTTTGAACTAATGAAGCGTTGGTACCACCTGAGGGTTTGGGCCTCAGACAGTGGAGAGCCATTCAGTCGGGTCAGCGAGTGCACCGTGACAATCACCCTCAACAATGTTAATGACAATGTGCCTCTTTTTGAGAGGGTGGGCTGCAACGTCACAGTACCTCCAGATCTCGCTGTTGGCCGTACGATTGTGGAGATGTCTGCCATCGACTTGGATGAACTTCAGCAGCTGCGCTATATCATTGAGTCGGGTAATGAGTTCCAGATATTTGCCATCAACTCTGTGTCAGGTGAGGTCATCCTGAAGCATGCAATTCCACCGGGTGTAAATTCATTCGATTTGCAAGTGGTGGCCTCGGACGGGGAGCACCGATCAGAAGCATCAGTCGTCCGAGTGACGGTCACCAGCTTGGGCGACGAGCCAACGGTCAGCTGTCAGGAAACGTTCATTTTCAAAGAGCTCACCGATAAACTGATAGAGTCAATTAAACCTATATGGACTGAAGACGTGGACTATACATCTTCCGATATCCACATCACAAACAGACACTCTCCCATATTTGACGCTGGTGTTCCTAACTCTCTGGATCTTTCTGAGGACTACCCACTGAATTCCACGGTAGTCCGCTTGGATGCATCGGATCACGACACGGGCTTCAATGGCATGCTCACGTACGCCATCTCCGGTGGGAACGAGGATGGCTGCTTTGCCGTCGACACCTTTTCCGGTGACCTTCGTCTAGTTTGTGGGCTCGACAGAGAGAGTAAAGAGTTCTACATTCTGAATATCTCCACCTATGATCTGGGAACACCGCAAAGGTCAGCGTGGAAGTTTTTTGCGGTGAATGTCCTGGATGTTAACGACAACCCACCTCTTTTTGATCAGCCCAGACATGTGATTCACATCCCCGAAAACACCAAAGTAGATGCAGTCGTTTTTACAGCCCGAGCAACCGATTCTGACGTAGGTGAGAATGGGAAAGTCACGTACAGCCTCCTGACGTCCATCGAAATATTTCGGATTGAAGAGGTGACAGGCGAGGTGGTGATCATGGCTCCTTTGGATCGAGAATCCTCAGCCAGGCATGACGTATGGATCGAAGCCAGGGATCAGTCCAAACTCACTCCTCCGATGTTTGCCACTCTCCACCTTGTTGTCGTGGTTCAAGACGTCAACGATAACCCACCTACCTTTGTAACAAAGGTCTACAGAGTCAAAATTCCAGAGGATTTACCAGTCGGAACCTTACTGGTCTGGGTGGAAAGTGTGGACTCCGATCTGGGCGGTGGTGGCCTCATCACCTACAACCTTAAGAACACCGAAAGTGGGATCTTCCGCCTGGACTCCTCAACTGGTGCCTTGACCCTGGAGAGGGAGTTGGACTTTGAACGACGGGCGTCGTACAACCTCACCGTCCGCGCTGTTGACCACGGCCTCCCGCGATCACTTTCATCATCCTGCCGTGTGGAGATCCAGGTCTTGGATGTCAGTGAGAACCTCCACCCGCCACTTTTCTCTGAGTTTGTGTATGAGGCCATAGTGATGGAGGACGCTGTGGCAGGGACAGCGGTGCTCACGGTGACGGCCACGGATAAGGACGTGGGTGGAGATGGTGTCATCCGGTACCGCATCCACGACGGCTCTGGTCTAGGAGTGTTCACCATTGATGAGGAAACAGGTAAAACGGGATAGAAGTAGGGTTGAAATCGTTTCCCGATAACATTTGACCAAATTTCAAATGACTAGTGTTAACATGAAAAGCATGGTATTGCAGTGGTTAGCAGCTTTTGTCTCGCCGTCGATAGGTTCTGGGTTTGAACCCTCCTGTGTGGAGTTTGCATGTTCTCCCAGTACTTGTATGAGTTTCTACTAAGACATCCTACCACATTCTAAAAACATGTATGTTAGCTTCAATGAAAACTCAAAATTCTCCATAGGTGTGAACAAGAATATGAATGTTCCTCTATATTTGCCCTGCGAAAATTCTCCTTGATACTGTTAATCAGAGTTCCACTTTGAAAAGTGGATGTCTCAATTCAACCAAATATGGTCATTGCAAAGGGCCACATCAGTAAATAAGCCATGCTGTCCATAGCTTTAGGAAACATGAATCATCACAACGAGCGAGAGAACGAAACTGAATTTCTTATCAATGCAGTGGAAACGATGTTTGCTGGCCTTGACAGTTTACTAAAATATAAACAATAGGGATGGCAGAATAAGAAATAAAATAAGTGGTCAAATTGGAAAGCCACTCTCCTTGCTTCCCCGCACCAGTGCACACGCCACTCACCAGTATAAATAAACACTATTTATTCCCAAGTAGCACTCAAAGGGCATGAGCAGCATAATCAAAAAAAGGACAGACAACATACTAACAGCCTAAAATCATGCTCAAAGTGCAAAAACTGCTTTATATATATATATATATATATATATATAGATATATATCTATATCTATATATATATAGATATAGATATATAGATATATATCTATATCTATATAGATATAGATATATATCTATATCTATATATATAGATATATATCTATATCTATATATATATATATATATATATATATATATATATATATATATATATATATATATATATATATATATGTATGTGTATGTGTGTGTGTGTGTGTGTGTGTGTGTGTGTGTGTGTGTAAATCAAATGAAACTGGTCATGTGAAAGGCATAAATAAGATAAGATATCCTTTATTTGTCCCGCAATGGGGAAATTTACAGTCAGACTTCAGAAAGGAAAACACAAGGTAGGGATAGGAAAAAAAAAAACGTGCTCGAACTATCCTCTTCTGAGGATAATTTAAGGCTAGGATAAAAAAAAGACCCTAGCACGTTAAAAAAAGCATTGACAGTTACAACAAGTCACAAGACATAACATGTCACAAGACGCAGTCTGTCCGACTAGCTGCACGTTCCTCGAGCGCTTGCGGTCAATTCCACGCCGCAGGGGATAAATATAATAATATCAATATAATATAAAGATAAAATCTAATCTATCTGTCTATCTAATAAATCTATAAAATATAAAAGAAATATAAAATCTGGTTTTAATTCACCACCTCACCAAATGAGTCACTAAATTCCCTTGTCTCCAAAATGTGCATTAGTTTAATTATGGTTGTGATTTAGGAGCAGGAAGTTGTGTAAGTGAACTGGATGGATCGTATCACCATTGAACATGTAATTATCTGTGATGTAATTTTCAGTCAACAGCAAGTGGCAACATGGCCGCCCCCTGTGATGGACAAAAACGGGGGGATTTTGCTGCTTAATGCAGATTCCACAAACACAATATTAATCAGAACACCAGACTTAGACTAGTGGGGTGAAGAAAATTTTTGACTTAGACAAAAAAAAAAAAAAAAACACGGGAAAACTTTTCACTCATGGAAGCAGCACTTCAATTTCCGACTTGACCGCATTGACACACACATCACTAAACACAAATTCCCGTCCTCCAATAAATCAATAACTTAACTGACCAATCAAGCTTGTGCCTGTTAGTAGAGGCTAATGTTAATTTGTGCATTCATCAAAACTCAGTGCAGCTCTGCTTACCTTACCTGTTCTTGGTAACACTGGAGAATTCTTGGTGAAGACAGACTCACCCTTCAATCCAAATATATTGTTGATACCGTGTGTTGTCTCCATAGGGGTGATCCGGACCACTGGGCCGCTGGATCGAGAAAAAGTTCCCCACTACTGGCTCTCTGTTGTGGCCACCGACCTTGGTACTGAGCCCCGGGCCTCGTGGACGCATGTTTACATGGATGTGCTGGACATCAACGATAACGCTCCGGAGCTTTCCCAGCCCATCTACTTCGCGTCTGTCCCTGAGAACGTGGAAGCCGTCACCTCCATCGTCCTGGTGGCTGCCTCGGATGCTGACGCTTCCTCGCAGGGGCAGCTTTCATTCCACATTACAGAGTCGCATCGGACTTACTTTGATGTTGATCACAAAACAGGTTAGTGACATATTTCTCAAATTCAAATGGCGGCAAAGCTTCATTCAGAATCAGCATTGATCTAATGTTATAAGAATAAGAAAATAAGAATAAGAATAAGAAAACCTTTATTAGTCTCACAATGGAGAAATTCCCAATTCACAGCAGCAAAGTTATGAAAGGAAGAAGTAGAACAACAAAATATAGGAGCTGCTGGAAAGGCAGCCACTCTCGCGGCGCCATTTTGAAGTCAAAATAACAAAAATAACACAACACATAAGACACAGACAGTCGTGCAATCTTCACCACTTTTCTGCATACACTTTGTTGTCTGAAGCAGTTTTGTGACCCTCTTTACACTCACTTCAACAATAATGGAACAAATAGCTGTTTTTAGGAAGCAATGACAGCTCCAATGAAGGCTGAAGTGACAGCCGAAACTGTCAGCCATGTAAGTGTTGAAGAGAAACTTCACCCAAAAAGACCAATGT
>CAAKHF010025370.1:29729-43603 GCA_901007745.1 Hippocampus kuda | reverse complement strand
CCCCCCCCCATCTTCCTCCAACAGCCTGCCTCAGTATTATCGTGTGCAGTATCGCACGCCAGCGTTCGACCCGTACTTGAAACCCGCACTCGATTCTTGTATGTCATGACAGCAGGCAGTTAGCACAGTTGAGTTGCCTCGCACGAGGCCCAAATTTCAGCATATGTGAAGCTTATGGGGACAGTTTAAAAAAAGTGAATGACTGATCTTTTAGTTCATGCATAATTCATTCTTTCGGGAGGTGCTCAAGTGACTCTCGTTATTTTGGTTACTTGGTTCCAGTGTTCTTTGAAAGCGAGGGATGTATTTCAAAAAAATATACTCTGATTTGCACATTGCATTTTCACCTCTGAAAATAGACCTTTAGGCTTAGAAACAAATCAGCACACGTCGATTCGAGTGTTTCCCTGTTAAACTATGCCCACATCCGTAGGAGTTGATCGTTACACTAATGATTCCTGCAGGACTCCCTGTATGAGTTTAACTCCTCCATCCTCATGAATAAAGCACAGCATGATCAATCACATTCTGGCTATTTTTACTTTGCAACCCCACAAAAATGTGCATCAATCCTACCGCGTAACAACAAAATGAAAAAAATAAGCAAGTGGGAGGAGATCTTGCACACAAAATAAGCTGAAAAAATGTCGAGCAAATGAGTTCAGTTTTATTTTAACCAAGTAAATAATGACTTACCCCAATTGACATAAATAGCAGCCACGGGAATGCTTCGGTCGGGGGATTCAAAAAAGCCTCTCCTCACAGCAGATCGCAAAATCACTCAAAACCTTTTTCCTCCAGAGTGATGAAAAGCCCCCAATTATAATGCAATCTTGCAGTTGTGTTTGCAAGTGTCGGTCTACCTTTCGCCGGGCAAAGACTTGGGGGGGGTCTATGTGCGCGGAGCAGAGCGCCAATGTGTGGCCGCGCCGAGCTGTGACAGCCAGCTGACTGGCCGCCTCCTCTTGCGCCTGGCGAACAGCAGCCCCTCCGCTTTGAACGGGAGCTCCTCCTCGTCTCCGCTCCCAGTGCGCGCTTATGCCTGCGTATGTGCGTGGGTGTATGCGCGCCGTGCCCCCCCCCCCCCCCCGCCTAGTGTTTAGTTTGAATAAACCTGCAGGGAGCGAGGGAGGGGGGGTGTCATTGTGATGTGAAGCAATTGGCTTGCCTCATGTATACAATCAATTTTCAATAATACATGCATGAAACATTGGGATTGGGATTGTCATGTTTCGGTTTGTGACCAACAGGTGGCACTGTGGGGCTTTTTGCTGCAGCTGCACACCTGTTGGTCGTTATGTGATTAGTACCGGTTGTATAAAAGGACTCCCGCCCGAACACTCATTGTCGGGTCATTGTTGCTGTTGCTCTTTGCAACTGTCATGTTTGTTCAGTCATGTTTCGGTCATGTTTTTTGTTATTGAGAGTTTTTAGTTCCTGCCATGGGTTTTTGTTTGTTACTTGGGATTCATTTTGTTCTGAGGACTTTGTTTTGGATTTAGTTTTCTATGTTTTAATACAATGAGTCAAGCACACCCTGCTCCTACCTCTTGCCTGCTTTTTGGGGTCCACCACCACCTCGCAACGTGGCAGGGATTGGCCCAACTGGAGCCTTTTTTGAAGGTATCATGTACACGTTAAGGCTGCCGATACTAGCCGCATATCAAAAAAAAAAAAAAAAAAAGTTCTCCTCGGCAGTAGTTTGACACATCTGCGAATCGTCATTTGCGTCAGACAGAAAGGTCTTTGTTCAAAAATGGAGTCATGGTGTTCAATGAGATTTCATGGTTCTGTTTTGGTAGACGGGTGCCCATGCGTCCGGCGTCAAAATGGCCGCAACGTTATTTTCGTGCTTGGGCAAGTGTAGTCTCGACCGTGTTTTCGGACCGTGAGGCGGCTCACTCCACGTTCCGCGGCATGGAACTGCCGAGCCCCCTACGCATCTGACAATTTGGTCACGGAAAGGAGATTGCGCTTGGCGTAGAAAGGAGCGCATCATTTTCGTGGCGGGGCAAGTTTAGTGTGTTTGTAAATTTCGTAGACGCCGCTGCGCATCGCTCGGCGTTCCGGCAAACCAAGGGTCTTTACTGTTCTACTCCCCTCGGCGTATCAGCCACTTTGGGCAAATTGCAGACAATAACTCGTCGCCAATCAATCGCAATACACATTGGTCAACAACCTTTCACACGCATAGACGCACAGTCACTGAGTAAGAACTAATAATAAAGTTCCATGCCAGAGGTCAAGCGCGCGTTCAACCAATGAGTGACTCGGCTCTTATTTAGCAAACCTTATCTTTTCCAAAATTCATCCACGACTCTATCGCACAACACATTGGTGAACCATCACGCTGAGTTGGTTGCTTGACACGCCTCAATCATTCATGATCGTCCTGCTGTCTCAATAACAGACGATTTTTTTTTCTCAGATGCCCTCACATGTCTTTGTCATCTTCGACCCGTGTGAATATTTTTAGCTCTCGTTGTGGCCAAATGGCAGCAGCTCGGCTTTGCGGAATATTCAGCACTTTGAAGGTCAAACGTCTGACTAAAGCACTCTCGTTGTGGGTGAGAGCTTAAAAGCCGTCGAGAAAAGACAAGAAATGTGGAATCCGCCTTTATTGTGAACGTGGAAAGACGTCGGTGACCTTACAGTCATCTGGAATACATCAATGTGTTTATTTTTCGCCATTATGATAAGAAGTAAAAGCTGTGACTAAAACCAGCCGTGATTCATCACTTTTGTTCTTCTGAGTGCCTCCCTTCCATTTCTTTCCGGATTATACATTCTGGTTGTGGTTTGCCGAAGTACCAAATTGACAAATACTGTACTCAGTTAAAAGAAAGGAAAAAAAAAAAGCTCGCTCAAGGCTGTTTTAATTATTTCATCCCAGCAGATGAGGTTGAATGTTGGATTTAGGTGGGCTGAAGAGCTGAATCTGGTCACCATTTTGAACAGATTTGTGGACTGAAGTTGCAGTAAATGTCACTTTAAATGAGTGGGCTGCATCAGCAAGGGCATCTGGTATTAAAAAAATTAAAAAAAACTGTGGCAAAAATACCATGTGAGTGACTTGAGGGGTGACACCTGACAGGGCAAAGTTGCTGCTGCTGCTGCTTCTTAGAAAATCTTGGCAATAAAATTTGTCTTGGTTTTTTTTTTTTTTTTTTTACCACATCTATACTAAGAAATTGGTCACCCATTTCTTGGTCGCTTTAACTCATTTGACCCAACGTGCTGGCTAGAAATAACCCAGCATTGGGTTGGCCCCTTTTGGACCGAGCACAGGCTCAGTACTTCACTCAGTCCACTTTTGACCCAGCAGCTTTAAGAGTGGAATATTTATGTCGCAACGTTGCTCAGTTAATTAAGTCGTCTGCGGTCCAGCCATCTCCCTCACAAGCGTCTGTTGAAGAGTCGACAAAAGTCTCGTTCGAATATCCAAAATAGCTTGCGCGTGATCACAGGTTATTTTCCTTGTCTGCTGGTCCATTGTGGAAACGAGATTGCCGGCACAACATCTGTTTCGCCAGTATTTTTAAATCTCATCTTGTCCTTTTGTTCCCCAACTTGACACTTAATGACGTGACGCTCGGGTATTTAGCCGTCATCACAAATATAACATTCATCTGTTTTACGCGCATGCAGACGCATACACAAAGGCCGTCTCGCGGAGGCACTGCCCACGCGTGTGAACATGTGTCCGCATGTTGATGTTTGATAACCACACCGCGCGCTCGGTCGTCGGGACGATGAGCTCGGATTGATGTGATAAGGGAATGTTTGGTCATCTTTCAGCAAACTGACAGGTTGCGAATGGTAGAGTCCCTTCCGCCTTTTTATCATTCTCGTGCTAAAAACGGCGTTACGAACAAAGCCAAATGTAACCTCAGCACTTTTCTCCCTTTTGTGAGAGGAATTCTTTTTTTTTCTTTTTCTTTTTGCCGTTACAATTCATCTCTGCCAAAGAATTTTTAAAAAATTCTGATGCTGTTGTCTAACGTTGTTATCCGCTTAGCAGGAATTGGGAAGCAAATGGCGTGCCTCGTGTATATACAAAATAGGATCGATTTGGTAAATGGTCAACCACTTTTTTTTTTTAAAAGTGCCTTTTGTTATTGGAGTTTATTTTCTATTTTTTGCTGTTTGAGCTACAATGGAACCGTTCTTCTACCCCCAAAAATCAGAATTGGAATATTCTTGTTGTCTTCATGAACTAGTAGGCTACTAAAGAACAGTTAAAGAGAATGATGGCACATGTTTTTTTTTTTTTTTTGCTTGACAAACTGTTTTTTTTTTCCCCTGCATCAAAAAAAAAAAAAAAGAAAAAAAAGGTACAGTCCTTACATCCTTTATGAACCAGGAAGTACAACTAATGGCACGTCACATTTTTGGGGGGGGGTAGCGGTTTTTTTCACTGTTGCTCCTTGGAGGAGGTCTGCACTCCTCTGAGTGCTCCTTTTGTTTTTCCTGCTCCTCAAACAAAAGTCATTTTGATCACATTAGCTATGACTGCTGGCATAGCCCCACTTAGATTAGTCACATTTGCTGCCAGTCGAAGTCCAAAACCCCCTCATTACTGCTCATTGCTGAGTTGATGGACAGTGGATCAATGTGGACAACTGCATCGTTTTGTGAGAGACCGCCTTTGATTCCGGGTGGACTAATGAGGCACACGAAAAAGACTTGAGTGAGTATGGCGGCAGCTCTGTTAGTGTCGCTTTCTGGCATGACCGAATGTCTTTATTTTAGTCCTGGAGACGCTGCGATCTGACAAGACTGGCAGATGAGGTGTGACCGATGGTGCGCGTCGATGATGAAATGATGCGGCGCGAGCAAAATGCATTTATAAAGCACCTTGCGCAGACCTGAGGTCACCGAATGATGTCGGGGGACACACCTGACGTGAAAATAAAAGCACTCGGTTCAAGTGCGCAGTCTTGAAATCCTATTCAAATGGTTCTGCTTATGAAAGCATTCGTCTGTTTGGGAAGCGTGATGATCGCAGGTTTTGAGGTGGGTACGTGGGACACTTAATAGATTCATAGCGAGAGACCGAAAGTAACAGGAAGAGGAGTGGGGACGGATTAACGTGACTGTTTTAATGTGTGGGTGAAGTATAGCCAGTGAAGGGATTTGAAGACGGAGATTTTTGGGGAGGGGGGGCAGGGGTCTTAGATATGACACTTGCATATTAAATGTACATTGAAATTGACCTGCCTTTTCGTCTCATCAAACAAACTCTTAGTACGTGTTTTCAGTAATAGGAAGATACGTCCACGTCTCCGCCCAATCATGTCGTTGCTGTCATACGCACTTTTGACAATTTGTCACAGTAACAATCACATTATACTGTATTTGTTTCTCCGGCTTTTGTGGACTTTCTCTAAGCTGTTTACCAAAAGGAAATCCTGCGGCTGGGGTTTTAGGCACAGACTCGGAGATCCGTGCAAAAAAAAAAAAAAAGCTACGCTGGTTTTATTTGTGTGTTGGAGCATACATTTAGTCTTCTAGTTTGTTTTTATTGATCCGAAACTATACGATAAGTGTATGTAAATTCCAAGCCACATTTGTAACTCTAAATATACAGTAGTTGTGTTCTCTTGTAACATTCATCCATCCCATTTTCTGTACCGCTGAACCTGATTAGCATCACAATCGGAAACGGTGCATTTGCTCACGACACACGACATCGCCAAAAGCGAAAGAAAAAGCAAGGTCTGGCAATGGCAGGGAGAATATTCTTGCCAAATCAACATACCGTCACACTGATTCTTGATGCTCTCATTTGCAAGATGATTAATTTGCTTTTAATTGAAGATGCTTGATGAGCACTCATGAAATGTCGCAAGATTTGCTTTTATCCAAGTGGGAGAATACTCATTACTCGTGTTTGCTGACGTATTTTACTTCCTAATTATGTGTGAATGTCACCTTCAACGGGACCTCATCATCAGACGTTGGATCGAAGTGGCCACTTGTAGCTTAGCGTGTCTTCAGCAGGTTACAGAGAAACTGGAAAGGTCATAGAAGTGGACACTACCTGGATTTTTTTTTTTTTTTTTTAATGGATCAAGCACATCGTATGAGTTTTGTCATTTGGCTCCTTCGGGATATGTCATGGTTGTCTAACGGCACGCGATATCCATTTATTTATTTGTTTTTCGTCTGAACCGTTTTCCTTTGCAATGGTGAGTCTAATTCAAGGGTGTCAAATTTTTGTCGCAGGCCACTTTGGAGTTACGTCTTCCCTCGGAGGGCCGTTATGACAGTGAAACCGAATAAATGTTAAATCATCACATCGTATTATTACTCGTACACACACACACACACACACACAAAAAAAGAGATGGCTCACTAGTTTTGAAATCAGTCATGTATTGTTCAATAATTTGTTCAATTATTGTTCAAGTGAGTGTAAACCGTGTCACAAAGTTGTTGCAAAATGTCACCGTTATTTATTACAAATGACAAATTGAGATTTCGGTACAGATATAGGCAACGGTCAAGGAAGTTGACGCATATGATTTGCTTTCGCGGGCCACATAAAATGTCGTGGCGGGCCGGATCTGTCCCCCGGGCCTTGACTTTGACACCTGTGGTCTAAATGATCTGCTTCGAAGAGCTGCTGGCGGTTGTTCATTTTCCTAGTCGCCTGCAATAACAAAGAATCCTGACACCCCGAGTGAAAGCAGTGGATTTGTTTACAGCCTTGGGTTGCCTGCTAACGTCTCGCAAACAAACAAACAGAAGAATCTTTGCAGTCAAGTCCACAGAATGGGTGCGGGGGGACCAGATAGAATGCGAGAGTCGGAACTGTAAGAACAAAAATCAATTGTTGCGGCCATCGTTAGGGCAAAGCGGGGTGTAATCACTTTCGCATTTAATGAAGTTGCAGCTAACGGGAACCATTGCGTAAAGGTGCTCACGCATTAACAAATTAAATTGGAACCGAATCCAATTCTCTGTTCATCATTTATTATTCATTTTTATTTAAATGTGCCTGTATGTTGGTGTAATGGCCTCGATTTTTTTTTCTCCTGTCGACAACACCATTTTGGCACCAGATGAGGAGTGACGAGCAATACCCAGACAGAATTTTATCAACAGATGCTGTGTATATCAATCCTTATGCTGTGATAGGATTTTATTTACCCAGAGCTGGGTGATGGATGCTCGGAAAACATCGACGCTTAGTTTAGGATCACATGCCTGCTTGGGGGGAGAAATGATATTTAAAAAAAAAAAAAAAAAAAAACAAGAAGCAAGTGCTGCCCCTACAGCATTTCATTTCACTTAAAATAGTCGACAAACTGCCCAGCTCGAAAGAAGCAAATGTTTTTTTACTTTTTTGAAAAATTTCCCTTGCAATGAAAACACAAAAATGAGAAGAAAAAAGATCTTCCCAGAAAAACAAACAATTGCTGCAATGAGGCAAAAGCAATGCAATTAACTCGAACGAATCGTGATAGAATGGAAATGATGTTGCACTACTGTAATTGAATTCAAAGAATGCATAAAAGTGCCACCAGGGGTCAGCAAGGAATTTCCCTGTTCAAAAGTGCACAGTATGCCGAAGCGCACCCCCTCGCCCCTCCAACTTCAACATTATCATGACATTCGGGTTGAATACAGAAACTCTCACTGCTTCATCATCTGTGCCACCGTTTAGCCTCACACAGTTACAAAGTGGAAGGCAAGTTGTCAAAGCCAACATCGGGCAGCCAATTAATCTTGGTTTAAGGAAGAAAAATGTTCCACTTTGCAAGAGTCTATTAATTACCTCCTAACAAGTGCTGCACTGCGCCGCCTAATGTACTGCGCCTAATGAAAATGAAACTGATTGATCGCAACACCGTGAATCCACACTGCGTCTTTTCTGATCACTATCGTACTGTGTAAAGTGGAACACAGAGCTGTGTAATAATAATCCCCGTGTTTAGCATTTGTCATAATTAAGACGCAGCGGAATTGTAGCGCGACCTTAGCAGAGCGACGCCAGCTTATCGGGTAACATCCATTCACGCCCCCTGATTACGCACTTACTGTGATATTTATTGTCAGGGAAATGCGGACAGGAAAGGAAATGTCTGCCTCGCATGGGAGGAGTCTAAATCCATCAAGTCAAATACGATGGCGCTGTTGAGCAGCCGAGCGGGATGAGAAAAAAAATCCTTGTGTTGTCCATCCATCCATTTTTCAATCCGCTTTATCCTCACAAGGGTCGCGGGGCGTGCTGGAGCCTATCCCAGCCAAAGACAAAGGCTGGGGGACACCCTGAACCGGTTGCCCGCCAATCGCAGCCTACCATGCATGTTTTTGGAATGTGGGAGGAAACCGGAGTACCCGGAGAAAACCCACGTAGGCCTGGCGACAACATGCAAACTCCACACAGGAAGGCCGGAGCCGGTAACGAACCCACGACCTCTGCACTGTGAGGTCCACACACGTTATAACCACTGGATCACCAGGCCGCCCTGTCTCGTGTTGTCGTCGATGTAAATAGCTTTGCATTGTTTCGTAATGTCACGAGATGCTTCGGGTCAAATATTTTTGTTTATACCCAGTAGAAGAAGGGAAGTCGTTTCCTTTCCTGGCTTCCATAAATATTTGCGGCAATAACGAAATGCGACAGTCCCTCAGAAATTATGATGGCGCGCAGACTGTATACATAACAGGACGACGCTGTTATGAAATATCAGCTACGTACCACATGCACAAACCCGCATTTCGTCTTTGCTGGATGCTTCGTAGCGTGTCCCAATAACGTTCTCTCTCACTACATTACCCGAACTTGTGGTGTCTATTGACTGGTCCTTGTATGAGCCACCCCAGCAAACGTGCCGCAAGGTCATTACGATGCTGCCAACGGTCATGATGTGTTCCTTCCTCATTGTGCTGGGATGACTAAGTTCCTTAGAAGGTGCTA
Source organism: Hippocampus kuda (assembly GCA_901007745.1). NCBI lineage: Eukaryota > Metazoa > Chordata > Actinopteri > Syngnathiformes > Syngnathidae > Hippocampus > Hippocampus kuda. The sequence continues at coordinate 34,674 of CAAKHF010025370.1, read as the reverse complement.
GCGGGAAGGAGTGAAAGTCACAAGGAGCCCTTTGCCGGAACTTTTTTTTTTTGTCTGCTTGGCCGCATTTGTGTTTCAAAAAAAGAATTAAGATTGCTCATGTTGTCGCTTGTTCGATGTCCCATTCTATGGTTATCAGTACGTCATCACTCGTACTTTTCTGTAGGTGGTATGATCTCAACAAAAATGTGCTTGTCTTTGTAAGTCTTTTTTTTTTTTCAGAAAATAAAACCACACAAGACAAACAAATAGGAAAAAATACTTTATAAAATATAGATATTTACACAAAATAGTGCTTCGTCTACCGTCGCATAAAACATACGTTACAATTTTACAGTCTCAAAAGTGCAACAGAACGTGTTGCCGTCAAAGTCAAAATACGGAAAATGCAGGCGCGTACGGGGAGTCCGTCAGTCTACGCTTGCAAGAAAGTGATGCGGTTTCGTCTCAGGCGGCGCATTTTTCCTCCGTTGCCCTTTTTACCTCCTGAAGGAAAGCGTTTGGGAAAAATTAGTCTCGTCTTGATCACGGTCGTGGATTTTGGTGACATTTCTACCAACGCCCGCTCACACCTTTAACACACACGTCCATGCAGCTGTGCCTGGAGACGAAATTGTTGCTGCTCCCACCGCAGCCCGAGTACGTGAACTCCTCGCACGTCTTGGTGGTCTTGTTGTAGTAGTAGCGTGGTATGGAGGCAGAGCATTTGCCTTTGTCCAGAGGGTCCAGGCACAGCACGGGAACCGCTGCGAAAACAATAAGACGCCGTTAGCGACGGGAAACATCGAAATATTCTCACTCCGGTTCCTCTGAAAGCGCTCACATTTTCGCGGGCTGCAGTACTCCTTGCAGGAAGTCAAGTCGGGGAAGCGGTTGTCATTGCCCTGGCAGCCGCCGTAGTAAAAAAGCTCACACTGCATGCTGGTCATGTTGAAGAAATAGCGGCTGAAGAGGGCTCGGCAGGGCCCCTCCTCCATGGGAAACCTGCACGTCTGAGGGATCTCTGGGTGGAGGAGAAACAAAGAGATTGGATCAATTTTGAAACTGGTGTCCACTCATTCGGAACATCTACACATGAGAGACTGTCGACTGTTAAATTTTTTTTAAAAAGTGTATTTTTTTTTTTTTTTGGGTGCTAAAACAGTCATTTAACTCCTTCACTCCCAAAGACGTTTTCAAAAGTCTTTTCAGACTTGGTCCGGAATTGGCAGGTACTGAATGAGTTAAGTTGTAGCAAGTTTGAAATAGTTGACATTTATGGCAACAGCGCTAGCGCAACAAAGCAAGTTGTTTGCTCCAAAACAATTTCCCGAAATGTTTTTCCGACCACAGTTCTTTAAATTTGTCTCTCTTGGTCATGGAATTGGAATTTCTCCATCGTGAGACTAATAAAGGTTTTCTTATCTTATGAAATGCGGGAGAGCTGATTTTAACAGCAAAACAGAAAATATCTCAAAGGCCTTTGACTAGAGAATCTTAGGGTCCGTGTTTCAGTCCTGCTGCTTTAAAATTTTTTTTTAAAAAACGGCAACTCGATGTTGGAGGGTCGCCAGTCTCCTCCTTGACTACTGCTGATGTGCTCTTGAGCAAGCCTCTCTAACTAGCTGGATCTGCAGCCAGTCACACACACACCCCCCCCCACCCCCTTGACTCTGATTTCTCTTCCTGCATGCCCTTTGATGTGATCTTATCAGTAAAATGCAATGCAGTAGTTAATTTAGAACTATTAAAGTAACGATGGCAACTTACTGCAATCATCAGATCATCAAAATATGACAAGCAATTCGTATGGTTTTATTTAATGAAACGCTCGCGTCCTTATAATACTCCAACTCCCTCAGCTGTCTATTTGTGGCACGTATCAAATTGTGCACGTGTGCCTAATAAAGTGGCCGTCGACTGTAAACTCCAACCGGCGCGGCGAAATTTGCCCCCCAGCTTCCGAGACAACACGTCTCAACTTACTCGGGATTCTAAAGCATGTTTTGTGGCACTCGTGGTAAGTCTTGAAGTTGTTGGCGTTGCCTTGGCACCCCCCGTAGTAGAACAGCTCGCACTTTTGAGTGATGGTGTTGTAGTAGTAACGTTCCATTTCGGCTCTGCAGGGACCCTCGTCGACTTGGAGGAGGCACACACCTGAAACAATCGCTCACAAGTTGAAATATTCACAGCTTTGCGGAGAAGTTGCACCAAGTCGCACGTTCGCGGTTTACCTCGGGGTCGCAGCGCCAACGCTTGGTAAAAAGAGGAGCAAAAAGCAAATAGGGCCAAAAAGCAAAACTCCATTGTGTTTCCAGTGTGTTTCTCTGCCGCGACTCTCCAAGCCGACGCCTGTTTTATAGCGTTGTTTCCCACAAGGGGGGGAGAGTGGGGGGGGTGGGTTCGCTCGGTGGGCGGGGATGCAGTGACTCAGTGTGACCGCACGAGCAGCTGGTTTAGTGCCAGGAGAAATTCATAGATGACATCACGTGAATGTCGCAATAATTACGAAAAGCACTCGGTGACTAATTGGATTATCAAGGTAAACAGGAGGAAATAAAATGAAAGTTTATTTTACCTCCGGGCAGGGGGATTTCTAACCCCCCCCCCCAAAGGTTTTAAATAGATAACACGTATCTTTTTGCATACCCGGAGTGATAAGTTTTCTACATTTTTGTTCAGGGACCCAGACGCTGTTTTTATTTTTCTTTCTTTTTGTTCGCAGGTTACTGATTGGCCTCTGTGGGCATTGGACAAAATCGTTACTTTTGTTCAACAGACCTCAAAAATGATGCTTGTTCAATCATTTACCATTCAAGAGAGTAAACCATTTTCAACTCTTTTGATTGGTCAATAATTAGTAAAATAATCATAATAATAATACACCCACATGTGTGGACTGACCAAAATTATAGATTCATAAAAAAAAAAATCAAATATATCAAATTGTGAGGAGCTTTTGGCCCGACGCCAGCTATTTAATATGTCATTAATAACTCACGCAATCACTCATCCCGTTGAAATCGTTTCCTGCTTTTTTTTTTTTTTCGCGGTGGCATGTTTGCTTTATTGGGGACAAAGTCAACACTGATCATCGTCGTTTCCGTTGTTCCGTTTTTACAACAGTAATTTCAAATGTGAAGGTTTGCGAGGGATAACCCCAAGAACTGCCTCTTCACACATCTCTCTTCTTCTTTTGGAATCGATGTCCGTTGGCAAACCTTTTCGCCATCAACCGGGATGAAGTGCAGAGCGGAGGTTTGTCAGCAGCAAAAAAATACATCAAAATTGTTATAAAGAGGCAAAAAAAAAGCCAATTTGCTGATTGCACAAGGCGATGAAAAATTGCCTTGCAAAGTCTCAAATTTTTCTTCCAGGCTGTTGGGAAAACTACCGTTGCAGCCTTGCTGCAGAAAGGAATGCACCTCGAGAGAAGGTTAAATACTGATAAACCCATTTATCAAAGCGACATGATCGACGGCACGCCACCGATGACTCATCGGGCCGGTCCAGTAATAGATTGACACTTCCCAAGAATGGAAAAAGATTTTTCAGCCTTTACATCTCATTCAAAAATGAGTCCCAAAATAAAATCGAATGATAAAATTTATTCTGCCGTCAAAAACATCCCGAGGATCCAGGCACAGGGTCTTGTTGAAATCAGATTAGGAGATTAGGATCATTTATGCAGATTACTTTATAAACCAGATTTAGCAGAGGAGAAGGATTCTTCTGCAGGACCGTCGCAGCGAACGACTGCTGCCTGCAAGCAATCGTGAGTAGCATTTCCAAAATGATTCCTGGATGTTTTTCAATAATTTGTCTTGTCATGTAGAAACTTTTTCGTGTGTGTGTGTGTTTTTTTCCCCTCCCCTTTTTAGATAATGCCAGTCATAAATGTCGAGGATTTGACAGACAAGGACAAGGCTCTGATGGAAGTCAACCAACTTAAAATTGAAGTGAAACTTCAGAGGTGGTTGGTACGTTTTTCTATTTTTAATGAACTAAATGAATAATTCCGTGCTCGCACGGCGTGGCGCGACACGGTTTTTAGGATTTAAGGCCATAATAGCAATTGAGAGAGACAGACAGAGGAGTGGTTAAAGTGGAATAAATTGTTGGATCATATGGAATGATTTCTGCGACGTGTTCCCTTTTAGACATCGAAATGCTGCGAGGAGATCAAGGATTACATTCAGGCCGGAGTGGATGAGGACACTCTTGTCAAAGGCATTTCAGAGGAGAAGAACCCCTTCAAGGAGAAAGGTGGCTGTGTCCTTTGTTAGACTGAACATGAAGTGTTCTTCATATCTCCGATTAGCCACCAAGGGCATTTTTCCTGCCCTCCCAAGACAGATTTGCAGACTGAGAAGACTACAAGGGCATAACGAAACAGAAGAATTGATGCAACTTTTTTTTTTTTAAATAAATTGCATTCCCCGGCTTCTAGTCAGATCTGTACCCGATATCGTTTCCATTTCACTGAAATTATTTATATATAAGGTTATATTTAATGCTTCCCTCTCCTCTGTAAACAGAATAAATAATACGATGCCCATACAAAGTCACCGAATTAAATGTGCTTGTTTATAATTCCACCTGAGTCTGTTAATCTTTTCTGAATGCTATAGTTTAGCAATATGAACTAAGGTAGAAAGGTATCATCGGGGCTAGGGAAGTCAAATATTCCAAACTATGCAAATATTATATTTTTTAATAATAATAATAATAATAGTACAATTGGTGGTGTGCAAAGTACAGTTGATGCCTGGGATGACCACACGGAAATGACGTCCCTAAAAAAAATATTGATCATTTGGGGGTGGGTGGTGCGAATGGAGATTTGCATGGGAGATTTTGCCATTATCTATTGGATACCACTGCCACATGGTTTGATTTTATGACAATTCTGAAACGATCATGACTTTGTGGGGGGGGGGGGGGGGCATCCGGAAGATTTTCATGG
>CAAKHF010025370.1:3392-21516 GCA_901007745.1 Hippocampus kuda | reverse complement strand
CCCCCCCCCACACACACACACACACACACACACACTTGAGTTTGCTTGGCCTACTCTCACTCGCTTGTATATAATTTTTCCCCCTGTCTCATTATCTCTCTTTTATCGCTGACGATGCTTTCCATTATTCCATAACTAGTCAGGTGGGTGGCACAAATGCAAGGGTTGCAGAATTGTGTGGTAAATTTGCCCCTAATTGTTGCATTGTCAACTGCTACACAGTGACACTTTAGTTCACGTTATTCAAGTCAATTAACTCATTCAGTATCAGCCAATTCTGGACCAAGTCTGGAAAGACGTTTAAAAATGTCTTTGGGAGTGAATGAGTTAAGGACCCGAGGGCATTGTGGGTCAGAAATTTGCAGGGCATTTTGAATTTGTCTCCATGTCTCCAAACTAGTCCAAACTGCAGATAGCTGTGAGTCTTGTGCTTATCTTCCCAACAGAGATTTTTACTCGTCATGAGTTCCACCAAAATGATTGCTGAAAGCTAATGTTTCATATTGTTGTTTTGTTTTTGTTTCAGAGTATGGAGGCATGGGACTGGACTACAGCTACAGCGTAGCAGTGTCCGAGGAACTGGGTCACATCCGCTGCGGAGGCATCCCCATGGCGATCGGCGTTCAGACCGACATGGCTACGCCCGCGTTGGCCAGGTAACAATTCCGTCAACCTGAATTGCACGTCCGCCCACGGCTTTGGCATCGTCTTTATCAGGAGATGCATATTTAGCCTTGGAGGCTCCAACGCTGGTCCCTTTTACAGCAAGAATAACGATACCCACTATGTCATCTTTATGTTTTATTTTTTCCTCACAACTCTGAGTAGTAGCCTAAACATACACAAGTAACCCCTGTATCATTGCAACGGGAACAAACCCTGTCGAGATAAAAATGTATGAATAACCATACCGCAAAATGTAGCCGTGAGAGAGTTGTGACAGATTAATGGGGCTTAGTCACAAACACCATATTCTCAAATAAAAGCCCTTTGCGTGTACAAGAGCTTCTGTCATCTGAGAGCTAAGAAACAAATCGTACGACGGTATAAGGTCAAATAATTGAATTTCACGCTCATCTCATTGCACTGGACCCTCACCCACTAAATATATTTCTTTACAAAACACATTGTCTGCAAGTACCAATATTAAAATACAGTAGCATAGTAGGCGCAAGTGTGAATCAAAAAAATGAGACAGGTTTTAGTCCGTCAATCTCGTTGCACCTGTAACAGTTACAATAAAGACTTTCTTGTTCCCAAAAGGTATATTGAATATAATTGTAAGACACTGGAACATAGTGCACACTTTGAGCATTAGCACTGTGAATGAATAGACATGTAAAAAGATTGTAATGCATAAAATGATTTTGATGATCATTTATTGCATGCAAGTTAAAACATAGTTTATAATTAAGTGAAAACTGAGGGAGCTTGGGGGAGTTTGAGTTCAGTCACGTTTTACTTTTGTCACTTCTTTCCCTTTAGCTTTGTCGTACTTTGATTAAATCACCCTCGACTGGTCCATGGCGTGCTGTGTATGTCTGAGCAAAATGTGTCCGTCTTGTTTCCTTTTGCAGTCAAGTGACTTCTGGTGACATGCGACGAAGCTCATAGCAACAGACGAGTGCCGTCTCATGAGTTTCATTAGGGGAACAATTCTTGCCCGAAATGAGTATTTGCAAAAATTAATGCAACTGTAATTGCCTTTAAGCATGGCAGGATTGTCTTCAAAGTTTTTTTTTTTTTTTTTGTGTGTGCTTGAGCAGGTTTGGTTCAGCCGAGCTCAAGAAAGAGTTTCTGCTTCCGAGCATCTTGGGGGACAAAGTTGCCTGCCTCGGAGTTAGTGAAGTCGGAGCAGGTTCTGACGTATCGAGTAAGTTCCTGTCTTTCCATCTGAAAAAGTAGAAGAAAAAGAAGTTGGCCACCTTTGACCCCATCTTGGGTTTTTACACCCTACCTCGCATCGATCCAGACATTAAGACAAAGGCAGTGAGAAAAGGAGATGACTATGTGATCAATGGCGGCAAGATGTGGACCACCAACGGCACCCAGGCGGACTGGATGTGTCTCCTCGCCAACACCAGTGACGGACCCCCACACAGGAACAAATCCCTCATTTGTTTGCCCATGAACCTGCCAGGTAGGGTCAGCGCGTAACGGCCAATGCTATCAAAAACAAGTTGTCATCGATGTGGGTCTGGTTCTCGTCTATGCTCACCTCCCCGTTTTAGGAGTGCACGTCGCCCGGAAGATCGACAAGCTGGGCATGTGGTCGTCGGACACGGCCGAAGTGTTTTTCGAGGACGTGCGAGTTCCCTGCAAGAACGTCATTGGCCAGGAAGGAATGGGCTTCACCTATCAGATGCTCCAGTTCCAAGAAGAGAGGCTCTGGGCTGTGGCCAATAGTAGGAGAGCTTTCCTCATTTGTCCTTTGCGCTTCACGTCCTCCGTTTCCCACATCCGTTACTGTCAGCGGTACATTTTTATGTCGATTCCCTTTGCGCTGCCAAGCAAATCAACAAGGAGGTTGAGTTCACTTCGGGTCAAGCCATCAATCTCGTGAGAGGGGGGTTGCGGGTTGTTTGTGTTTAATTTTGACAAGCGTCAGATAATGTTTTCCGAACAAGTTGGCAAATGTGAAATGCTCCATGGTGGAATTTTTTAATTTAGCCGTGTTTATTGAAAGTGTCGTGCGCGTGGTGTAGGAGTGATTTCGAACTGCGCCGTGTCATGCGAAGAGGTGTTTGTGACATTTTGCAACTTCACTTAGCTACAACTGAGCTCCCCCGCATGCAGAATTTTTGGGCGTTGTTCATTTTTAATGTCTTAACTAATCATAAAGGAAACTAGTCCAAAAGCAAGACATCTCTCGCATATTTCCGATCTCTTCCCCTCATGTCTCTACTTCGAATACCTCTAGTCCTGACTACAATGGACGTCGTCATTAGGGAGACCATCCACTACACTCGACAGAGGAAGATCTTCAGCCATCCGGTCCTCTACCACCAGGCGGTTCATTTTAGGCTGGCCGAGCTGCAGACGGAGGTGGAGCTGCTGCGCGCCCTCCTTTACCAGGCCACAGGTAAACGCCAATGATCTTCCAAATCCCAATCTCAAATATGGAAGGAAACAACAAAATCTCTTGCTTTGTGGCGCGGGTCCAGCCTTGTATATCAAAGGCAATGATGTCACCAAGATGGCATCCATGGGCAAATTAAAGGCAGGTCGTCTGGCCAGGGAAGTGGGTGACGGCTGCCTCCAGTACTGGGGAGGAATGGGCTTCACCAGTGATGTGCTGGTCAGCAGATTCTACAGGTACGTGCGTTTAATTATATGAAGAAATGTTAGGCTGTGCCCTTACGACGAAACAATAGCTGAGGCCAAAATGTGAGTCTCAATAACTGTACTGGTCCTTTTATGACACTGTACTGACATCTAGTGACATGTGGCACAAATGTAGTTTGAAGCGGGCGCGGCACGGTACACCGTCAAGAAAAAAAAAATCTAACCGAACATCCTTTTTACTAACTTTGCCCTATCCACAGAGATTCCAGATTATTGTCCATCGGCGGAGGGGCAGATGAGGTCATGCTCGGAATCATCTGCAAATACATGGACATTCTACCCAAGAAGTGATTTCGTCAATGATTTTCTCTTCGGTTCGCTTGATAACAGCAACTTCTCAGACTAATTTTGACGCGCAACAAAGCTAATCACCCAAGTGCTGTTGTTTACCAATCATCTGAAGTCGGGTCGCTTTGGCTGGATGAGGTTTGAAGAAAATGCTCGCATTTAAAGGTGCTACGTGAATAATTCAGTGAATGTTTTATTAAGGCATTCAATTTGCATTATGTCAATATTTATTCATTACCAGGCTTTTTTTTGAAGAGGTGACATCTGTTTTGTCAGTGCATTAAAAAAAAAAAGTCTACAAAGTCTAATTGAAGGACATACCCGTTAAATGTTTATTGGTTAAAAAGATCATAAAATATTTACATTGCACAGCTAACATTTCTGTAGCGCCCCCCCCATGTGCCCCAGATATTGTACACCCACATATATACGCATTAATTGCTGTGATCAGATAATCTAAATGTCTCTCAGAGAGCATTGTATAACTTAGTTGCTCTCAGTGTGAAGCACAATAAACAGATAAGAGCATACAGAGTACTCGTTTCTCCATGTGTCAACTATTGCATTGCTCACTCTATCTTCTATGTCACAATGCTGAATCTCATCACATCAGCCTCTGCACACGCACATCTAATCTCACAACAGCATCGTATATTGAGGGTGTAAAATACACAGGATAATACAACCGTTTAGCTTCATGAATAAGCTGACCTTTTTTTTTTTTTTTTAATTAACTTGAGTTATCCCGAGGTGTGTGTGTGTGTGTTCGTTCGTTCGTTCAAAGTCCGGCAAGATCCAGCTGTCACCTCAACTTAATGAACCAGTAGAGTACAAAGAAGACAAAAAGGCAGAAGAGCAGCATGTAGCACAGCAGTTTGGTCTGACTGCCTCTGGACAGCTGTTTGACTCTGCCGATGGTGGCGCCCAGCAGGCCGCCCGTTGAGTCAAAGTCCGTGTCCTAGTTGGGGACAAAAAGACATCCTCAATCTAAACTAGTCACTACACGATGACAAGAGAGAGGGTGTGAGTGACTTTCAACAAGCAGAACTTACCACGAATTTGGCCATTTCATATTTTCTTATTATAAAAATCAGCTGTTTAAAGGTGACATCCTTTCATCGTACGCAAGAATTTGTTCATTTTGCTCATCTGCCTGTTATGAAGGGAGCTGCCCTTTCTCAAAAGGGAGTGTGAACAATTTTGCCAACTAGAGTTAAACGATGTGCCATACCGGTAATACCACACGGTCAAAAATTACCACTGTTTGTTTCTGTTCTGCTTGACACACCGTTCTCCGAAAACATGTTTAAGTGTACTTGGAAGAATAAACAGCTTGAAGCTGTTTTGTAGTTACTCTTGCACAACATGTACAGTATTTGTATGTGGAATGTCAGGACGAACGTGCTGCTGATATTATTTGTGCTTGCCTGACATTGAAAAGGCTGAAAAATTCAGAGGACGCTTTATCAACTCCAAAGGTTTTCTTGAAATTTATTTCACAGGCCAACTATTTCGTGCACTTCATGGATGTTGACTTAATGCATACTCTTCACTTTAATTGTTCCGCTGATAACGCTAATCTGTGATTCCAGCACTGCAGCTCTGTGTAGCTTTTGGTGTTGACGTGACAGTCTCCCCCCCCCATGTAGTCTAGCAATCGCTCTAAAATGTAGCTAAAACGTTGGCGCTCACAAAGTCCATTTTGGAATCAAGCAGCTCAAAAAAGATTTAGTTGGTTGTTTAATTTCACACTTGGGCAGGGATTCCGGAGACATACATACTCTACGTATTGCTTTCGTGATTACAGAATGTAGATTTCAACCAGTTGACAAATCAGACATGCTTTTATTTTGAATAATCAACTCACCATGTCGTCCAGCATTTTATTCTGGTACTTCACTTCCGTTCCTATGTCGATAGACAGCTGAAGACAATTGTGAGAGTAATTAAGTCAGCGTGATAAGTAAATATTACAAAGACACAGCAGGGATCTGTTGGAAACGGCGAGTTTAAACTTTCTTACACTTTTCAAAGCGCTGACTTTGGCTCGCAGTCCCTCCTGTAGATGTTCATTTTCCTCTTCGTACACACTGTATCCACTTGCCACATAGTTTCCAGATGCTCCATCACCTTGATGACATTAAATCACGAGTACGTGTTTATTTGGTTGACGTTCAATCACAAACACATTGGGAAACGGACTCAATTATACAAACGCGGGACACTAGAAAGCTATTTTAACCTAATTAGCAAGGCACCTGCTAGCTAACCGAAACAGAAATCGGCATGTATTGCATTCGGCACATGCTTTCGGTTAGCTAGTGCGGAATGCGCCAAAAAACGTCGCTTTTCTCTTACCCAAGCCGGCGCGCCTCATTGTGAAACACGGACGTTAACGCTGTCAGTTTTTGTGTCAGTAGTGTTTCAGAGTCATGAAAATCACACCACAGACGAATATTGTGAAGTGTTGTCAGTGTTGCTTCCTTTCTTTTCAGGTCAGCAGACGCCACGTCATCCTCATCGAACGGAAGACGAGGAGGACCAAAAGGTTCGCGCAAGCGACATAAAAAGTTTATATCTGAAGCACTTTAGGAACACCAGCTGAAGCTTAAACAAAGAGCAGGGGTACCCACATCTTTTTTTTCTTTTTACTTTATCTAATGTACGTTATACTTCACAAAGGTCGAAAACAAAATGATTCCTCATTTTGTATTTCACAAAAGCCTGGCATTTGAAAGAGGGTGTATACATTTTTTAAAATCTATTAAATGAATGAAATGGCCATTTTGCTGCTTTTGGCCATCATTGACACTGTTAACTTGGACCATTCTGAGACGTGACCACCATTAATTCGGCTGAGATATGAAATGTCATTGATAAAAAGAAAACATCGAAGCCCTCATTTATCATAACGTTTCTCAAATATCGGTTATCCATCTATGCATGACCTTGACACAAGTGTCAAAGAAAGGCAAGTATGTATTGATTAAATTGTGAGCCTGAGTCTGAGTTCCCTTTGTGTATCTGCGAGGATTAAATTCAACAGATGGTTCTTCATTGTGGGAAAGGACATTTGGATCAAATCCTTGTAGAATCTCACGAGATGCAGAGCATCCCCTCAACCAGTGATCAACAGTCTTGTAGGTTGTCATATGGCAAGAAAGTAATTGCACCCCTTTACGTAGAGCGCTACATTGCCATTAGTATAAAATAAATACCCAATTAGCAAAATAGCGATCACAAAATAAAACTAACCTTTCAACACACTATTATGTTTCTGTCATCCTGTTGTTGACACAAATTGATCCATAGAACAGACAACATGATTTACCATATATACAGTCAAGCATACAGTACAATGTTCTATATAGTAATCATAATACAAAAAAAACAACCTTCATAAGCCATGTCCTTCATGGTGCGTTGCAAACGGCTGTCGAGGTGCAAAGCATATAAAACGTATTGAATGAAAAGATTTTATTGTACAACAGGGTGTAAGAGTTTTGATATGTCGAGTGCAACCAGACCATGAAATGGAATTTTAAATTGAATTCGAGCGAGGCTATTGTTGTTGAAGCAGAACAGGGCTGGAGAAGGCTACGAGTACTATGTGACCTGTGTAGGGTTTTTGCATTAGACATTGCTTTTGTCCATCCATCCGCCCATTTTCTGTATTGTTTGTACTCCCTAGGGTCACCGGTGAGCTGCAGCCTTTATCCAAACTGACTTTGGGTTAGAAGATGGGTACACCGAGGACTGATCATCAATGCTCCTCTGATCAGACCTCATTGCAGGTTAGGCACCTTCATCCCTTTATTTGTAAAGCAACACACTGAGATGCATCGGGACTATTCAACCGAATCTTTGCCATTTGCATCTCTGAGCAACCAAATCAATAAATGCATGATAAAATGAAACGGGGGGAAAAAAAGGCTAAATCTTTGATGTGATTGTGTATTTAACAATAAATAACATTTAAAATATTTATGTAAGATACCTTGAACAGCGGAAAAATAGCATTGGTTGTCTGTCCTGCTTCCTAAAATTAGACTCCTTGTGCCAAGTATATTTCTGAGAAATGTTTACACTTGTTTTTTTGGGGGGTGTTATTTATTTCCTTTTTTTTTTTTAATTTTCATCACTGTAATCTGCTCAGTGTCAACTTGCTGTTATCATACATGCCGTGTGGCTGTATTTCATGTATTGCTAATTCTATGCTTACAAACCTCACTTCTGTTACTTTCGGTCCTGTTACTCAAATGAGGAGAGTCAGTACAATAAAACAATGACGTAAAAACATTAAGTTTGCTGACAAGGGCCGCTACACATTTTGAGTAGACAGAAATTTATTTTTTGTGTTAGAACAAGCAAATGGCGGCGATTCTGTGGAATGGCTAATCGATTTATCACGATCACTTAGCCTAATTCTTCTCACCAATGACTCAACACACACCACATCACAGGATAATCACACATAATAATCTGTTAGGGGCCCTTGCTGACTTTGATCAGAATCGGATGCAAAATGCTCTAATTCTCTCATTATCTCTTCATGTGAGGAGGAAAAAAAGAAGAAAAAAAACCCATACTATTGCTTCAAGGGATTTTGGCACATCCATGTCTTCAATACATGGCGAAGAGGGATGAAGAACAAGGTGGACTAATAATCCAATGTCAAGAAAAAGATGGCGTTCAGAAATGCCCGTGATCGAGGTCACGTCATTGTTAATAACAATCTTAAACTCCTGCATTATGCATGAGGATCTCCCCAGCCCGTAAAGGATGGCTGCCATCTGGCAAGACAGAACCGTAATTAGCTGAAAATGAGAAGCGTTCACCTCTCGCTGCATACGGCTGCAGATTTAGCCGCCTAATTTCTCCAGAGGATGGAGCAACGAATGAGTCAGGAGGAGAGGTGGAAGGCAAACTAGCCGCAAGGAAAGATCAAAAAGATGTGATTGCGCTTCTTACAAGCCGTCTCGGGAGAGAGGATTTTTGATTCCCGCTCTTAACGCTGCTTTGAAGCACCGTTAAAGGTACTCCGCTGACACTTTAAGTCAGGCTGCAAAAGTCTCTTGACTTGTAAATTGTCCTGAAACGAGGATTCGGATATTGAATTGGGACATCGTGTGGTTCTCTGCGGCCTATCATTCATTCATAAATGGGATTTATGAGATGCGAAAGGAGAATGAAAATTGTGCTATTTGGGTGAGTCACAGGCTAGCGGAATATCTGCTGCGACTGTGATCAGTATCGCAATACTGAAACCTGTGTGTGCAGACCAGCCATCTAGTAAGAGTGATAAGAATATGTGACTGAGAAACACAGGAGAAAAGTCAAGTCAAGTCAACTGTATTTATAGAGCACTTTCAAACAGCCATCGCTGTATACAAAGTGCTGTACATTGATCAATTGAACATATATAATAAACAGTAAAAGAAATCGGTAATAAAGACGGTAGAAAAGAAAAAAACCTTTTCATCATTCAAACAAATCATTGAAAATTGGCTTAAATGAGAAAGAAACACGTCTATTTAAATGATGGCCTTTAATCTTCAGTGTTGCTGAACCCCCCTCAGAGCACCCGCGTCACTCATCATGAGCGAGACTATAACTCAAAGTAAAATAAGACGTCGCCTCACCGGCACCATGTTGTTATTCACTCCCATCTTCGGCGCACGAGCGTGCTTGTGGGCGAGCGTGTGTCTCCATTCTCAGTGTGTCCTTCAGTCTTATGAAGTGCTTGGAAAATTCTCCACGTTCGCGTGCTCGGTTTGAACTTTGATTCACCGTTGGATGCAAACAGGGGAGTCCCAAGGCAAAGATTTAAAACGTCATTGATGAGGTCGCACTTGTGCCTAGCAAGAATCCATGACATTTTGATGAGGATCGGATTAACGATGGCATCGTCGATGCACTTTTGTTATAATCCACAAAAGCATTGGGGCCCAATGGGGCTGTAACTGCATTGCAATTTGTCTTAAGTGGACTAAATGCTACTATATTTTTTGCTGCGTGCTATCCTGGGACTGACAGAAAAAAAAATCACTAAAACAACAGGTTACTTTTCTTTTATGAATGACGCACACGCTTGGGTCCCGGTCTCTCAAACGAAGTAATTAGTTACTATCAGGGGGTTGAGGCAGTCTTATAATAGTGACTAATTGATGAGCTCAGGGAACAGCAGCACAATCATGTCATTCATTGCAAAGAAAATAAATGTCATTGTTGCAAATCAAATACACTTGATCAAAACCTTGAACAAAATCACGTTAGAGCCATTCTGTTTACCCATCCTGACATTTTTTTTAGAGCGCTTGTCTTGAAGCCGACCAAGCTGACTTTCGACGGGAAGTTGGGCACACCCTGGAGGAATCGAGATTCAAACCCAGAACCTTGATCCGGTGAGGCCACCCACGAGGCCTCCATCAGTTGGGGGAGTAGGTGCTGCCCCCTGCAGGGATGGATCATAAATGCCAAGGTTCGTGATGACAGTGCAATACATCCTGATTTTTACATTGCGCTTTCACAACAACTGCAGCTGTAATAAAGCGCTTAACAAAACAGTTAACATAAAGTAAAATAATAAACACAACACATAAAACACAGACAGTCGTGCAATCCTAACCACTTTTCCCTCATACGCTTTGTTGTACGCCGCAAACGTGTGCGTCGTCCTCCTCCTTTTTACCCATTTTTTCCAACAATCACCCCTTGCTGCACGTGTGCATTTGCATAGTAAAGGTTCTGAGCAGAAAAGCAACAGATTTGCAAGAATGAGTCATAAAGCAGCCAGGAGCCAAAAGATGATTTTGATCATGGGGGACGGTGGGGGGGAGGGGGGGCACACTATATAAAAAAACCCCAAAAAAACTCATCTGTTGTCCTCATCTTGACATTATTTTAACAACTTTCAAAGCTGAGAATGTCATTTCATGGATGTGCGGATGCACCGCCGAGACGTTTAAAAACAGCCCTGTGAGCTAACGCAATTGTCACGGGCACAAATTCTTCCAGCAAAGGAACAAAACAGAATAATCCGACCCTGACGCGAACTCAATTTAAAAAGCGTGATATGAACATAAAAACAGTTTATAATAGCACGTGGCGCCAAAGTTGTGGCCTCGTGCACGTTGTCACCGTATAGTAGGTCACGTCCCTGCTCGCTTTTTTTCCCGCAATAATTGACTCAACACCTCCCCGATGCTCTGCATGAGAGCCTTTGACAAATGATTCATTGATTTCTGAAAAGTGGAATGAATGTCTTTATGGTAATCTGGTAATCAAAAACTAAATGTCCTTTGACTCTTAAGTGTCTCTTTGATACCTGCGCCTTGTCATAACAACGCATGTAAAGATCTTGACGCAATGCCGGCTAGTCTGGTTATGTGAAAATCTCCGGCCAATATCAGAAATGTCCACTTCCAAGGCAGCCGCTCTTTTCAGAGGGAGAAAAAGAAACGAGATCAGTCAATCAGCCAAATCTGAATGCTGTTTTTATCACTCCACATAACACCGTCACCCATTTTTCTTAACCCACAAAGTGGAATTTGACTGTATGAAATTTAATCTGATTTAAAAAGGCAGTGTAGGTATTATTTCTGGTCTATTTTGCCCCAAAACTATAATAGAACAGCCCTGGAATTGATGGTTCCTAAATTGCTGAAGCACAAAATGATTATTGTATCACACACGTCATGCAACAATGCTCATTGAGAAACACAGTGGAAGCACAAAAATAGATTGATATGAATCATACATGGTGCGTGGCGGATCTACGAAGGGAGAGCTGCGCTGCTGTGGCAGTGGTCACAGCTGACTTTAATCATGACTCGTTCACATGTGGCGCACTAGTAGTGAACTGATAAGCTTAAAAAAAAGCAACGCTGTCAACAAATATTTTAAAAATTTGTTGCAAGATAAATTTTAAACTTTGCCCTCTTTCATCACAAGTCTGTCAACCTTTTACATTGATGTTTGTGCATTGCTGAAAATGACGACGATGTGTTCTTTATCCACATTATATTTATTCCTTTTTTTTTTTTTTTTAAATGACAGCTTTGGTGTTTTGAAGCCTTGTAACATCTGCACACAGAGGCAACTACTTTATTTCTGCAAAAGCATCCTAATTAGTCGTCGACTGGCACTTGAATGACTTGTCGGTACCCAAAGCTGACGGCATGCAAATGAAGTCCCGTTCCCCGTCGCAATTCTGCAACAATGAGTCATCGCTTGATGTGGTGCAAACAAACCCTTTGTGTGTGCGTGATGTGCGTATCAGTGGGTCTTCAGAGGAAGACGAGGACCGAGGTTTAATGAATCTTTAAATTAGTGGAGCTGAACGAGTTATTTAGGAACAAATGTGCTAAATTGTGACTGATTGCATGAAATAATAGAAATGCTCGAAATCTATTCTCTGTACGCTACTTGCTGTGTTGCAGTGCAGCTCATCTTACTGTACTAGTGCACTTACCGTTGCGGTCTTTTATTTATTTAGTCCATCCGGGTCCTTTAACCCTCTCCCCATGTTGGGCATAAACAAACATTTCAAGTTCAGAGACACCCTGAGGAAATTGAATGCGTTGATGCAGCTGATGGCTTCTACCGAGACAGCCAGCGGAACGGTTCAATCTGAGGTCTCCTCCGCAGATATCGCAGATCTTATCATTGCAGTTTGTCACCTAATTCATCATCCAAAGCCTTACGTTGAAATCCAAGATAAATAGGAAGACATACCGTAAATGTCAAAAGTCATCCGAAAAATACTCAAGGAAAGTGCAGATTACCTGCAAAATCGACATAAGTACTTCCAGTGAAGTATTTGTGCTTTGTTACTTCCCACCCCTGCACATAGAAACAATAATATTTATGTTTTGTAGCCCCATGCTGTGAAGAGAACACCAAATTGGACACTAATCAGTTTGTGGGCCGCTTGTGTCATGCTCTCATGATTACCCTCACAATCAAGTGTTTGAAAACAGTATTAGCGCTTTCGGCGTGTTTCGCTCCAACTCGGTCAGGTCGCATTGCACATTTCTGTCTTCATTGTTGACACCCTTTTAATAGATCACATGGTAATGTGATTTTAGTGTTTTTTTTTTAAATAAAAAGCAAATTAGCTAAACAGTTGCCGATGACGTTTTTACGCAAAGTGCAATACTGTACTCTTGTGGCGTAGGATTACAATACAGGCAGTATTCTGTTTACGACGGCATGTGCGCTAACACGGTAGTAAATATTTGTTATGAAAACCACTTACTTAAATAAATATAAAACACTACCATCAAAAACAATAAAGACAGTGGAACTGAGCGTGCCTTGCCTTCCTGTACCTTGTGACGATGTATTATTTTCTTCCGCCACCAAAGCACAATGTGGTTCTTTTGTAACGTCTAATACGTCGTATGTCGACTATTAGTGACACAGTCCAACATCCTTGAAATATAACCACTCCACTATCTCAATACGTTTTAGTTAAGGTCATAAATAAATAAACTGAGACATACGCCACGTGTAGAATAGACAAAAATTGTGCTCGAAGGGGAGGAGCTTTTTTTTTGTTCAACGTTTCAACCACAAGAGGGTGCTGCTGTCTCATTGATGAAGCAAAGGAATGGCCAAACTGCAGACGGTCCTATCCCTTGAGTGAAACCCCAAAAATCAAGAATGCTTTCGTGAAGGTTTATCCAAACAGTCCCCTGAAGGAAGGTCCCACAAACTATTTTCTTTAGCAAAGCACCGACAACACCACCAAAGTTGTAACATCAAGTGGGAATGAGTCTTTGCTTCTCTGTAATGGTTACGTCCAAGTTAATAGTCACATTTTAGCACGAATTTTTTAACAGGAGGAGCCCCCCCCCCCCCACCCACCCTCCTTTTTCTGCTGCAGATGTTTGAGGCGGTTCCTCATATGGATTGTGGCAGGCGTTTTTGGACTGTATGTAGTTCACAAATGGCAAACGGCGTTTGGGTTGAGATTAAAAAACGTTATATCATTAGTTGGGGTGTACAGGAGCACCAAAAATGATGACTAGATTGCAGTCTCAGCTCTCGACTACATTTCAAAAAAAAAAAAAAAAAAAGGTCAAGGGAGCTATTTTTGTGGAAGTTGTCTTCGTCGTGGCAGTGCAGTGCAGTCGTGGGTAGCATTTTAGGCAAAAATTAAAAAAGAAAAACACCCTGATGTTGTTTGGCACTGCAAACAAATTTTGATTGATAATAAACTACATGATGATTATTGAATCTAGGTTATGACGTCGTGTTAAATTACAGTGCAGTATGTGACTTAATCCCATTGCTGAACGAGACAATGTGCTAGGCGGTCAATTAAAGACCAAAAAAAAAAAAAAAAGTTGACTTATATTAAACCAAATAAACTGATGACTGTGACCAATAGGTCTCTATAAATGAGAGTGAAAAGGCATATGAACAGCTGCAACAAAAAAAAAGAAAAAGAAGAAGAAAACCATTTAGTGGTAAAGCAGAGAAGCATAAACCGAAGGCCAAAACGCAGCAGTGAGAAAAGGAGACTGAGGGATAGAGGACGAGTCAGGGAGAGGAGAGAGAGAGTGAGAGAGACAACGTGGCAGCGGGTCGTGTCTGGTAGAAGAGAGGACTCTGGGTTCACATGAGCATGAGTGCCTTATGTCTAAATATGATGAGGAAATGCTGTGAAATACTATTTGCACTCAATTCACATGTATTGTAATCATCTCCATCACACCAGATTAATAATGTCTAATATTGGGGCTTACTACCATGTCTAAAGCGGTTTCATATTGTCTCCCACTCCCCTATGGTAGAAATTAATTAGTCTTGTGAGAACAAACTCGCACAAGTCTCAAACAGACTTTATCAGAAAAATCAGGCTGCCCCATTTAGGAGGAACTTCCTGTTTAGTTCAAGAAAGTCCAATTTTGCCTTTTCAAGCATCTGGGCACTTGTAATCTTGAACTTAGCAACTCATTTGGCCAAAAACATCATGTAGCATTTACTTAGTTTAAAAAAATAGTTTGATTGATCTGTTGATTAGTAAGAACGTACAGAAATTGCACAGCCAATCTGCAGTTGGCCGATGACCGGGCCAGGGTGTACACCGCCTCTCACCTAAAGAGAGAGGCTCCGGCTGGAATAAAATGAAAATGGATGGTGAGCGCACAGCTTTTCAAAACTAAACTTGATAAAGTGGAATTAAAATGTGAATAAGAAATGATTTGAAGATATTTCACAGAGTTGCTCATGACCAGTTTTGTCCCAACTGGCAATTCTTCAACTTTTTACATCATTCTCGAATGAACCAGCTGCCAGCTAGCATACACAAAAAAAAAATTGGTGATGTTTCAATGTGCTAGTCTCCTTTATGCTAGATCTAAAGGGACTTCCAGCTTTGGCCCGCTGTGGACATCTCAACTTGCCGCCGAGCAGACGGCAGGTAATTGAGGGCTTCACCTCTCTTTGGCAATTGCGCACTTTATTGCAGCTGAAATGGGGGGATTCTCTCAACAGGCGATCACAGGACACACGGCAGTAATGAGGCGCTATTGCTGGAGAGCCACTGTCGGGGAGTCGCAGGTGCCTTTGTGACTGCTTTTGCCCTTGTACACTGTGCACCTGCATGAGTTTATTCCCTAAAAATAAATTACGTCTATGCGTATCAATCTTATTATCAAATGTTCCCAAATTCTCACCGTATGCCTTGATAAGTCACCATTCAAAGTGCATTCTCATCATCATCATCATCATTTATCATCATCATCATCATCATCATCAAGGCTGTGACCTATGGTAAATTCGCTAATTGCAGCCAGCCAATCACAAACAGGACGAGAAGCAGGCATCAGGTTGGATTTGAGGAAAGTGAGGCAAGGGTGGGAACATGGTCATGTAGAGAAATAGAGGAAGAGTTTCAAAGGGTTTTTTTTCTTTCTCTTCTATTCTCTCAGCAGTGAAAGTTGGAGAGAGAAAAAAAAATCGGTCCTGCCTTCTTTGCTGTCCGTCAACACGTTTGGAAGTGTGTTTCCTCCCTCAGGGCGTCACCTTGTGCATCCGCCCACTTAAACACACCCAAGATGGCACCTGGCTCATTGCTGTTTCCGCCCGCCCCTCTCTCCTTTCCTTTCTCCCCTCTTGCGACCGCCATGGGTGCAGGACATACACTGTACTAAAAACAAGCCTTTGGCTGCGGAGATTCCACATGAGCTTTAGTCCTACCTTCTGCTGAGTCCTCCATCTATTGGTGACAAGCTCTCCAGACTGAGGGAAAGCAGTGGCTTGGGAGGGGGAGGGGAGAGTTTTAGACCTTTTAAGATGTCTGTGGAGAATGAATCATGGGGGCCTGCACTGGGGGAGATGCACCAGAAAAACACATCTGGCAAAAAAAAAAAAAAAGAGAGAGGGCGGGAGATAGTGGCAGTTGCAGTACAACAATGACATTGTCACCTTAAGAACAACCTAGAGTCAAAATCAAACGTTTCATAAAGCCGATTTAAAAAAGGAAAGGGGAGAACGTTTCATAGCTTTGTAGATGCAAATGGAGGAGGCTGTAAATTTAAGCAGGCGATGTCCCTCCCTAAACAATGTTGGAGCTCCACGTCGTAGGCGGGCAGAAGCGAACGAACGCCATCATGGCTCCAGTCGCTTTGGCTGATCTTGGCCTAGCCGTGACGTTTTTTTCTTTGCTTTTAGAAAATGATTTTGGGCCAAGAGAAAAGCTCGAGTGAGGGAGCGCGACCCAGCCACGTCATCTGCAAATCTTTGTGGAGCAAAAATGCTCGCGAATTTCGAGCGCAGCGCTCAACCTTCTTGCTCATCGAGAGATGAAGCACCAAAGCCAAGACTCTTTTCCACTGTTAAATTGATATCAAATATTACATACTGATCAGTATTGTCGTGCTGTGCAATTCTTTTACGAATGTAGTTTAAAGTTTTCAAGTAACACTCTGTAAATGCTCTTGCGCGATTTCAGTGTTTAACATTTAACAAAAAATTGTTCTGGTATCATCATGTCATCATAATTGAGTATATGCAGAGAGAGAGAGTAGTAAGGTTTGCTTGTTAGCATCACACTTTTCCTCTTTACCTTTATCGGTAACCTTCTGTTGTGGTTCCGCAAAAATGACATACGCATTCGCAGCGTCTTGTGACAAAGGAATGATGTTGAAGTGTATTGAGGAATTTCGGTTTTTAGACAAAAACTGCACTTTGCCACCGCGTTGTGTAATCTTGGTGCTAAGGAATTGTGTTGAAGTGAATTGAGGAGTATGATTTGGACAAAGGCCGCGCTTGGGCACTCTTTGATGGCATCTTGGGAGCTAGTGTACTTTGTTGAAGTGAATTGAGGAGCTTCATGACAACAAAAGTAGTGCTTGGCCACCATTTTGGTGCCAAATACAGTAACTGTGCGTGTGCTTGTGCGTGCCAGTGTGTGTGTTAACACCTCGCAGCGGAAGAAGTTGCGAGAGGAAACGCATCCGATTCTTGCAGTGTGGTCATGCTGTCTGGCACGGCTAAGAAAATATGGCAGCATGGTGTCGTTACACACAGGCACAACCTCACCTGGGTGTGAAACATCTTGACTTCTGTCAAGGTGAGAACATCGACCATGTTTGTTGCCGAGTATGAAGACGCAATACCTCTGCTGATTTATATTAAATACTGTATAGGCTTTCTGATAGGCAGAGGCTCCAGAAAGGGGGTGATGATTCTCAGGGGTATGAGTGACAGGCACCCTAGAAAATCTCGTTTTCAAAACGTGGAATTCAACTTTTGCCTCTGCGCACAGGCTCTTCCAATGGTTAGGGTCACAATTGTGCTTTCAAAAGTGGATGTCAGATATTATCAAGTAGTACAAAAACTGTGAAGCAACTAGGGCAGGGATGTCATTTCCCCCCTCCCCCAACCCCCCTTCCCCGCGGGCCACTTTGGAATTACGTATCGTCTCGAAGGGCCATTTATGACAGTGAAACCAAATAAATGTTTAATCGTCTCATCGCATTGTTACTTGTGCACAACGATTTGATGGATTACCAGTTTTTAAATCAGCCATCTATAATAGTTTGATCTATTATTGCTGAAGTGAGTGTAAGGAAGGTAACAAAACTAGTGCAAAATCTCAACACTGTTTATGAATTCGGTACAGATTTTTGCAAGGATCATGACACGCATGATTTGCTTTCGTGGGCCACATAAAATGATGTTCCGGGCCAGACCTGGCCCCCAGGCCTTCAGTTTGGCACCTGTACTCTAGGGTATTTTGCCGAAGAATGTTTAACAAATCAATCACATCAGTCATCTGGGGGTTTTTTTGGGGGGAGGGACTATTCAATTTCAATTTTCTAAACTAAATCTCACGTCACATATAGTAACGAGTTTTTGCCGATGAACTGAATAATAGGTGAGCAAAAGTGCTTAAAGATAAGCATCTGTTCTTTTGTGCTCACCCGTCAGGGCTTGTCTTCTCCCCCCCCCCCCCCCAAAAAAAAAACCCGCGCAA
>CAAKHF010025369.1:38249-73828 GCA_901007745.1 Hippocampus kuda | reverse complement strand
AAATCAAGTAAATTCAACCCCCCCCCCCCCCCTCCCCGGTCTACATTTGAATTTAATCTGTTAACTTTGCTGCTGTGAATTGGGAATTTCTCCATTGCGAGACTAATAAAGGTTTTCTTATCTTATCTTATCTTATGTTGATAACCATTACCTGATAGAATCCAGGAACACTGTCCACTTTGCATCTGACTCAAAAAGACATCCACAAGATGGAGATATTCACCAGTTTAATGCAGTGATCCCACATGACAAAGACAAGATGAGCGTGAGAGATGCAGACAGAGCGATGCTCTCCATGCCCAAGTGTGACAGACTGTGTTCGTATTGAGACAGTATGTTATGCCCGAATAACGTCTGAGTGTGTCTCTTTATTTATGTGTACAGTCGATGAGTCAGAGCGGGGGCGTGTTTGTGTGCTTCGCTTGCCATCGGATGCACTGAACGGGCAGACTGTGCTAACAGGGAGGTCCCAGAGCTGATTGGAGCGGGTCCCAGGGGCCCACAGTGGAAGAAAGGTCAAAACAGGTCAGCTCCCATGTTTGTGGCTGGGTCCCGAGGCCGGGCCTGAGTGCGGAAGAGGGATCAGATGTGTAGCTACCCTCTGCTCCATGTAAGTAGGGTTCAGGGTCTGCTACTTTCATCCAAGAGGAAAGATGACCCCGGAGCCTCGGCACGTACCTCCGCGTATCAACTTCACCTCCACCTTTAGCGCCAAATAACCAACAGAAGACACAAACAATTGAGATAAATGGTGGTTGCAAAGGTGTTTCAGAGGAAGGACTAAAAAGTTCGCCAGTGGGAGGAGGTCATTCAACTTGCAAAAAACTGAAAACATGTGAAAATGATATATTTCTTAGCTTTTAACATCCGTCTGTTTTCTGATTCGCCTGATTACAGTAAAAATACGATTTCTTAAAAATTCTGGTTGTACAAACATAATCAAGAGGCGTTTTAAGAATGTATGCATTTAATTTTGTCGTGCATCTTGCAAATAAAATGGCGAAAATATTAGGAGCACACGTTGCGTTTTTCACCACAATACACCAGGAGCACAATAGCAAACCATTTTTTTTTCTTTAAAAAGAACATTAGTTTCCTAGTCGTGGCAGAAATGAACAATTCGATTGTGCAAGTGTACCAAATGAAGTGGCAGATGACAATAGAAGACAATAAAGAAGGAATAAAAATAGACAATAAAATGAATGTCAACAGAAATAAAATTAACTCAATATTTTTATTTGGCAAACATATCAAACAATGTTTTTTTCACATGAATGATCAATCAACAACGTGAGTCATAGTCATAATGCCACTTAGGATTTATGACTGAGACAGAAGGAGTGGTTTCTTCAATTCAAAAAAAAATCAAAAATTAAGAGGTGACGCAATGCAAGTACACAAATCGGATGCGATCTGTCATTCTACTTGCATGAATTTCCCCTTTTTTTGGATGAACTCTCTTTTTAACTACTCGGAAAACAGTGCACTCTTTAAGTAAGACATAAAGATTTAATGTAGCAATCACAGTCATTTCTTTGAGAGAGCGTAAGATGGAGAAAAATCATGAAAGAAACTCGCTGAAAAAAGTTGACGAATAAAACGGACATTTCCTTCCGTTCCTAATGATGAAGAAACCGTTGTAATGATGCTACAACCGTGCATATTTTTGTCCCGACTGGCACTCACATATTCATCTCTTTCCCATTGTGTCTTCATGTGACTCATTCAAGGGTGCCAACCGAGCTAATTCATGATAATAGTTGATGCCTGAGCTAATTAACATGCGTGTTTGAAAACCCCAGCACTGAAAGCGCCGTCGCAACGCGAGCACCACAATAGCGAATGCTCGCCAAATGGTATCACTGCAATGGCACCTGGTGCTCTAACCGATGTGTTTGGCAACCTTTTTCGTGCTCATGTACTGTGACTTATTGCCCTCCAGCCAGGACCATCTGACCAGAGTAGAGGGCTCGAAAACGCCAGACTAATAATAAGAGTGAAAGCCATCCGAAGGATTTTAGTAATTATGTCCCACTGAGGGACATGATGGCTGAAGAGAGCAGAGGACGTGGCTGGGAGAAAGAAGACAAAAGAAAAGCAGCACAATGGGGGCCATTAGATGAGTTTCGATACGTGCCTCAACTTGAGAGAGTTTATCTGATGCAAGTGTATGACAATTATGGGACGGGCTGGATTAAGACTGCTCAAGTATCAGTGTAAGGAGTCAGCGAGGGCTACTCCGATACACTGCGCTCACGTTAGGCGTAAAACCAGCTTGGCTGTTTTTCGGTATCAAAAGTCTCCATGTGAGACTGAGGCAGACCCGACCTTGAACTGCGTTCCCAGGGAATAGACCCTTTCTCTCTTCAAACGTGGAGAAAAGGAAGCTATTATCTGATGCAGCCTGTGGAGGAGACACCGGGCGATGATGGAGAACTCAGCCAGGGAAAATTAGGCCGAGGCGGACCACCGCAACAAAGTTTGTTTGCGGAGTGACTTTCATATTGTTTGTGTATTTGTGTGCGCTCGACGCCGTGGATGCGCGTGTGCTTAATTTGCTGCATCGCCGTGTATGTGAGCCCCTCACTCGGAGCAAAGGAAGGATGCAATTTACATTTTCCCTGCACATGCACATACAGGAGCGGCAACAAATAAAAACCTGCGCCTAAAAATAAAATGACTTGAGAATTAATTAAAGTCAGAGAGTGTGCGGCAACAAACAGTGTCGTCCTATTTAGGGCTAATATCAACTTCAGCTAACTAGTGTGGGGAACTTGTGATTGATGGCGTCTGTCACTGTTCCTTCTCCGGCATACCTTAATCCTGCGCGGTAGTTGCACAGCACCCGGATACACAATGCCTGATCTTTTATTCCTTTATTCAAATTCCCATCGATTGAATGGAGTGATCAGAGGCGTTGCCCTCTCTGGAAGAGCTTAATCTCTGGCTGACACTTGGAAGACTTGCTGGACTTTGATGATGCAGCTGCATATCCTTTCGGGCTTTCAAACAACTCGGCGTGCACCGCTACCTCCGTCAGCTGTCTGGAGAACAATCATTCAGTACAAAGCACTGTCAAGGCTTCAGCAAGCACAAGCCTCACCCCGCCAGCCTCTGATTCACCCCCCCAACACACACCCCACCCCCCGCCGCCTCTCGCTCAGCTGCAATGCACGCTGGGATTGGATAAACAAATCCCTTATGCAATTAGTGGTGCTTTCAGCGGCCATGGTTGAAGCAATGTGTTGGAGTATGCTACCACAGTGCTCTTGCGCTTTTGGTTTGCTAGCAAGTGGTTCCTTCAGCAGTGCATCACGACAGACATTTGAAACTCTAGTTTATGTTGTACAGAAATATCCATCGTCTTCATAAAGTATATGCAATTACTTGATTAAAATGCATGCACGGAAATGAATCCAAGAAGGACTTGCAAAGGCAGCACTTTAAGGTTGTGTTGCACAAACGTTATTGAGCCAAGGCATCTATTTGAGACCACCCCACTAAACAAAAACATCACACAATGTATGAATCCTAAAATAATGATATCGTTTTGCAATTTATTCACACATTTATTTACTCATTGTGAAGTTGGGGACCAAAAACAAAGTTCACACAATATACTCGCACAAAACCATGATTCATTATGTTGGACTAAATAGTATAGAATTTGAGTTTTAAATGGGTGGAATAATATAGAAGTATTACAATATAAAAATAAATAAATACGTACCAAAGTAAGAAGTAGACCACAAAAATGTCAGCTGGGATAGACTGCCTTACATGCCACCTTAATGACAAGTACCACAGAAAATGGATAAATACTCTGTGTATTCCTGCTATCAAAAACAATCTACATTTCTTGTAAACCAATAATCTAGCTTCCGTGCTAAATTGTTGGACTTTGACCTTTTCTAGGATTGAAAATGTATGGATAATGTTTGAAAGCTTTCAAAGCTGTACATTTGAGGGGGACCGCCCATTTAAAACACATTCTGTATGTAAAGCTACATTTAATGTACTTCTTTTCTAAGAGTACACACTTATGGTGCTAAATGAAAGCAGTCTGGGGGCTTTTATTGATGGCTCGTTTGCTTCTTTGCACTCATTAAGGGTAAAATAATTACCCTCTTCATTACCCCTCTGTGGTTATGTTAAAGAGGTTCAGCATATGGTGTGGATGTTGCTAAAGCTCACTGCTGTTGTTTACCGAATGTTTTGCCATGTCCTACCCATTGCAGCGATAGTTTTGAGCCGTCTTAAGGCATTCTTCTGAAAAGAATCAGCCCTGAGACATTCGGTCGAAGTCCAATGAGACGAAGATATATTTATCCCTCAAATAATCCTCAGGTGTGACTACTTCTCCATTAGAATGATAGATTTGACTTGAATAACACCCACACGCCAACGGATGCCACGGCAGAAAAATGAACCTGTGTTGTCACAGCAGCCATAGAATGTCATCTGTGTATCAAATGTGATCATCTTCATGGATGTGTGCACTGTGTGTTTGTGCACGGGGCCTTGTGCAGCGTCTCCTAATGTATGTTGACAGCCGCGCACAGTCCATCTCTCACAGCGCGCCCTCCTCCACCTGGGAAATGACCATCCCCATCTCACCGGCCCTGTCAACAACTACTCGTTGTCATTGTTGGCTTCTATCAATCTATCTATTTGGTTAGCTAGCTTATGAGCTTATCTATCTATCTATCTATCTATCTATCTATCTATCTATCTATCTATCTATCTATCTATCTATCTATCTATCTATCTATCTGTCTGTCTGTCTGTCTGTCTGTCTGTCTGTCTGTCTGTCTGTCTGTCTGTCTGTCTGTCTGTCTGTCTGTCTATCAATTTAGCTAGCTTATGACCTTATCTTGCGATCTAGCGAGCTAGCAATTTAGCTAGCTGATATATCTACAGTATCCTGGTTCTTTTCACTCATACAGTATGTGGTCTAATTGTAACTTAACATCACAAAAGCTTGGACGTTGTACATTATTTTGATCAGTGTCTGTGTCAGGGCACATCTGTGTTGGGGGTGGAGGGAATTAAGTCAACGCGGGGGGGAGGCCCGAAGTCACATTCTGCCGCGCAATAATATTCTTTGGAAGAGTTGAGGCGATGAGTATGGAAATTGTTCTACATGTGTTTGCGTCCTTCCAGTTGTCTGCATTTTTAGGTTACGTCTCTCCAGTTGAATCAACTGGGCCTTTTATTTAATGGAAAATTGTGCAGCTGGGGCCTGAAAGCTCGTTTCTCAGGAAGGTATTTTTGCATATTGCCGTGAAAGTGTCACAGGTTGGGCATAAGTCTGAAAGCAGACCAAATGTAAATGATTAACACTGTTTTTCTTTGGTTTAGAAAGAAAGAGAGAGAGATTTTACTGTTTATTCACTGATTGTTGTTGTTCATTTGGTATTGTGTTGCTATGTGCTAAACTTTTGTTTGAATGCAAAGCTGATAAACAACGTTAGCCTAAAAGTTTCATTAACTGTTAGTTTTGATTCATTGGTGCTTTCTTCTTTCTCGGGTCAAATAAAGTACATACAGGATATTACATTTTCAGTAATAATAAGAAAGGGATTGTTGACTCCCATTGAATGTTATTTGATTATTTGTTTCCATTTTTTTTGCTGCGCGTTTTGTACATTAAAGTGTCTGTAAAATAAAGCAGTGACAGGCAGAATTACCATCTGATAGCCTGACAACATTTGGAAGCAAAAAAAAAAAAGAAAAAAGACAGATTGCGGGCATGTGAATCATTCTCTGATAAGAAGTGAGGAATAGAGTAAATTACAATAAAACAACTAGAAATCCAATTTTGTGTAATACACAAGGAATCACATAACAGTGGGAATACATAATTGCATTTCTTTCTGGCAGTGTGCATTTTCTATGTAGCCTTTTTTTTTTTTTGCATGGAATGCATTTCCTCTTATTAAAAGCAGCACTTTTCTGTTTCCCCACCTAACAGGTGACATTTTCGCATACTGAAAAAAAATCTTATTTATTTTGTTGTTTTCATTTTGCAGTGTTGATCATATTTAAACATCCATTCCAACAACCTGCGCTTCTTCTGTCAAAGAATTTAGGAGCATTGTGTCGGGCGATGCAAAACTAATACCCCATCCTTTGACTGCGTGCTCGGTTTTACAAAATAAACACGTTTCTCTCGGCTGCAGTGGTAGACATTGTCTGTGCTGACTTTCACTCTTTTCAAGGGAATTTTGCTACAATTAAAATTGCCTCTTTTTTTTTTTTTTTTTTTTGGATTAAGCAGTTTGCCTCCGGGGCTCAAAGTGGGAACCTCAGCAATGTTGTTGTTTTCTCAGTCTCCACCGTTTACCTCAATTCTATCATCACTGACACAGTGCTCGCAAAACTTCAAGGCCGGGTGTGCATAAAACAAATCATTCCACCGTGTCAGCAGATAATGTGGGCTTGTGATGCAAATCTGGTTGCCACTTACTTTCCAAGTACATTAAAGTTGCTTTTGTGGCACCTTGCTTTGATGGCACGTCACTGAGCGAAAACCAAGAAGCGAGCACGTGTGTGTGTGTGTATGTGTGCGTGCACATGTGTGTTTGTGTGTTCTTATAAAGAAGAAAAAATCGCAGAGAACATGATTAAGTAGCTGTTGGTTTACTTTCGGGGCAGCCCAGTGACACAGTGGTTAGTTAGCGCGTCGCCTTCACAGTGCACAGGTACCGGGTTCGATCCCGGCTTCAGCCTTCCTGTGTGGAGTTTGCATGTTCTCCCCGTGCCTGCGTGGGTTTTCTCCGGGTACTCCGGTTTCCCCCCACATTCCAAAAATATGCATGGCAGGCTGATTGAACACTTTAAATTTTCCCTAGGTGTGAGTGTGAGTGCAAATAGTTGTTTGTCTATGTGCGCCCTGCTATTGGCTGGCAACCAGTTCAGAATGTACCCGCCTACCGCCAGAAGATGGCTGGGATAGGCTCCAGACCCTTGTGAGGATAACGCGGATTGGAAAACGGATGGATGGATTGTTTATTTGCCTTTGTTATAAGTTTTAGGGTGGTAGATTTTGAGTAAGTACGGGTTTTTGTGAAGTTTATCACCATATTTCTGAAGGGCAAGGAGAATCTGGATATTGATCCTGATTTAGAAAAAGTAAAAGTGATAATGCCATTAACTGAGAAACTACCACTCATAGACGTGCACTCCATTGAAAAGCACAGGAGGCAAAACTCCTCCCCTTGGAAAAATGTGGAAACATTTCCAGAACACACCACTGAGCTTGGTTTCATCTCAACTCATTGAAAGTGTTTCTCGTCGAGCGGTCTGGTTCGCCCTCGTGTTCAGCCGCCTGCTCTTTAATTATGATTAGGCTTCTTCGCACCGCTCGCCCTCCTCATCACTCAATTACCGTACAATATTGATTTGTTCCCGCAATAACCATCAAGGATGCACGACCAGGAAATCACTGCTACGCGCTATAATATGATGAATGAGCTTGAATGCAACGTTACATTAAAATGCCATCATACACCGCTATCTGTCACTGAATTAATGATCGGAATGAAGTAGCTTGGCAGGTGGAACAAGACTGGTTCTCCTGTTTGCTTTAAAACTTCTCAGAACTCCTGAGCCCGTTTGTGTGAAGTGCGCTTCAAAAGTGTTACTGCATATAAGATGCATTTTTTTTTCTCCGCCTAAAATGGAGAGAATGCACAATATAGTCCGTTTTATAGCGTTCTTACGATACGATCCTGTGTAGGCTTGGGAGCATGTGGCATTGTCAGCAGCCTGGTGTGCGTGGCCAGCTTTCCTGGGGCGAGGGCTGTGCTGGGCTCCATACGGAGGGCCCGCGCCGGCAGCCCGGGGGCCATGCAGTCCCAGGTCAGCAGATGGGCCTGTGATGATTATTTCCAGGCTTGTCTTACCTGACCACTTCCTCACTCCATGAGCAGCTGTTTCACTCGCTTCGGTGAGACGCTACACAACCGGCCATTTTTCTTCTCTTCTTTCCCTTTGTGTGTGAAATAAATCTTGACTGTGATCCCGCTCTGGGCTCTGTCCTCAGGCGAAAAGTTAACCCAGGAGGGTAATGTCCTGCATTTTATCCCAAAAAGATTACGGGGACGCGTGGTGACTATTTTATGACATGGCTTTTGAGTTTCATACTGAAAGAGTCTCTGGTGGTTTTGCTCTAATAAAACCATTTTGTGATTAGCTCAAAGCCGAAACTTTGGCCTTGTTTCCCCCCCCCCCCCCCGGGTCTTTATGAAGTCATTTTTTTCACTCCGACTTTTTCCCACTTAGTACATTAAATTAGCCTAAGATCCAGAATGTCAGCTTTGGTCAGCTTTCTGACCACTTCAACAGCTTCTGGGAGGAGAGCGGCATTGGTGAGCTAGGCCGACAGATGCTTACTTTTGGTAACAGTCAGTGGCAGTGCCATCTCTGAGGTGGGGCCAGAGACGGATGATTTGTTGTACTGCTGTTAGGTCACAGAGATAGCATTATATAATGTCAAATATGACAAGAAAGTGTGTGTGTGTGGGGGGGGGGGCGTTTGGGTGGGGGATGATTGCAAACTCCCCATTTAAGTGTTGATATAGTCTTGTGTCAATAAATAAGATACAGAACGTATCTAAAGTCAACGATTCCACACAACTTTGTTCATCATCACCATCGTCATATTCATTTTAAAAACTCGACGATTAAACATTAAAGAATGTAGCTTTCACATCGTGCTGGTAACCAACATACCCATGAACACAACTTTGCGGGTGTAAGTATGGAGATACTTTGTCATACAACAGATTGAGATGAGCTTTTTTTTTTCTTGACAGAATGCTCATGTTTCACTGTGATGCATCAGACATAGGAAGAACATTATGTTTCCCCGAGTTTCTGCCGGGTCGAGCAATGGCGGCATGGATGAAACCCCTCTTTAGTCAGCCAATTCATCACACCGCAGGGGATATGGTTGTACAGCACCTGGTGTTCGCACTATTTCTGTGTTCTAAGCGTGCTTGGTACAAACCATTTGTTCTCCATCCCACAAAGATTGCAAGGCCTCAATACTGCTCCAATATTCTTTTTCAAGGTTTTCCTCCCATCTTGTTTCATATTTTTCCCCCCTCTTTTCCCATTGTAATTGTAAAGTGGTAAGTCATTTGAATGCTTTTTTGAAATTAAATTGGTCTTCTCGTTGTACGGTAAAGTAGGACATGAACAAAAAGCGTCAAACCACCACTTAAAAACACCCAACCAGCTTGAATTTTTCATGACATCGTTTCTGAACCTTTGGAGATTCTTGTACAATGGAACATATCAGGCTTTGGTGTAACACACAGGCACACACAAACACCCTTTGGTCTGAGAAAAAGGCATCAAAAGTCATGTCTGCAATCCATGAGAAAAAAAAAATTCCAGAGAGAATATTAACATAGAAAAAAAAAATCCCAGCATAAAGTGAAACAACAAAATATATACAATAGATAACACACTTAGAGACACACATCCTTCTAGCGCTCTTGTTGATAGTGACAGAGGAGGTTGAGCCTATCTCAGCTGACTTTGGGGAAGGGGTGGGCGACAGGGATGAAAATAACAATTGAGAGAAAAAAAAATGAAATAACATACTTGTCGACGTCCAGTCTTGGAGCCAATAGTGACTGGGAATCGGCGTATGACAAAAAGGGTCTTGCCTTGGGATCCTACGCGATGCTACTATTTGCCCTGACCGGGATCGCTGTCTCAGTCGTCAGCAGTGTAATGCATTGAAATGGTGCAAAATGGTGGCCAGCTTCACCCTGACCAAATTTTATCTTAAGCGCATCTGCTGGGTCAAAATAATGAATGCGATCTCGGTAACCTAATTTGCTCAAAATCCACAGCTAACCAGACAGTGGGGATAAGAAAACAACCCAGCAGTTATTTAAGATGTGTCATGTCTGCAATTTGAAGTCACCAAAAACTAGCACGTCAGGGAATGGAAGTTGAAACAAGGAACTGTTGGAGAAAGGCACTGTTTAGAACAGGGGTGTTCAACTCATTTTTTGTCGCGGGCCACTTTGGAGTTACGTCTTCCCTCGGAGGGACGTTACGACAGTGAACCCGAATAAATGTTTCATCATCACATCATATTATTACTTGTACAGACACACACACAAAAAAGATGGCTCACTAGTTTTTAATCAGTCAAGTATTTGTTCAATTATTGTTCAAGTGAGTGTAAACCGGGTCACAAACTTATTGCAAAATGTCACCGTTATTTATTACATATGACAATTTGAGATTTTGGTTCAGATTTAAGCAATGGTCATGGAAGTTGACACATATGATTTGCTTTTGCGGGCCACATAAAATGAGGTGGCGGGCCGGGTCTGACCCCCGGGCCTTGACTTTGACACTGTGGTTTAGAACATGCAAACAATACAAGGATCAAACCTAGATTTTTTTTTTTAACTGCAAGGCAAACATGCAAGGAAGCACACAGGTCAATACACACAAAGCTCTAAAAGAGAAAATGTCATATGTTGAATGAAGGAGCAAAGTTGTTTTATTTATCCTGAGAATGCAAAAGGGAAAACTGGAACTTTTTGGAAATAGTTTAACTGTAAAAATTCAATGAAGATGAGACAAGTTTTGGCAATCCAATTTCCAGATGCTGCGTAAAAATCAAAAACAAACCCCCCCCCCTCACTTGTGGAAAGATAGACCACTTGTAAGGTCGGGTGGCGGCCTCAGCCACAGAGCTGTTGATCCAACGCTTCTTTTCACGCAGCCGCTACTTTTAGATTCCGTGCCCCTCCCTCAAATCCCACAGTGCGCTCTCAAGGAAATGTGTGGAAATGAATTATGGAAATTTTTGATGGGGAAACTTGGTGCATTAGTGTTTCATTTAGTGCGTTCGCATCCAGAAGCGCTGCTCTAACCTGCGAGGGACCGGCCGGGAAATATAGCTCTCCGTGGCAGGGGAGTCCACGGGGTGCATCTCCCAGTCAGGGCACGGACCGGTCCATTTATCTGCCAGTGGCCTGTGCCTGTCTGATACAAGCTCTCTTGCAGGTGGATTTATCACCGCCGCCTGCAGCTGCGGGCCTACGAACTCAATTCGGGCCTCAATATTTTATACCGGCTAAGCATGGCAACCTCTGCGGACTCTCCTCAACCTCTCCACCTACGGGTTCCCTCCTCTGGACTTTTCCCCTGCCTGCTCCATTTTACAGCAAGCTTACACAATTAACTGCTGTGAAATAACCGTTTGCGATGTTTGCCGAGAATTAGTGCAACTCTCCAATGACTGAGTGTTAATGGTTGAAGGTTTTTTTTTAAATTTTCCAAATACCATTGGAAAGGACAATTAGTGGCCCCAGAGACACAAAAAAAACCCCTGCACGTTATGTCACGTGATGTAACATAGAACAATAGAGTACTGTAGGGTAGAGAGGACAACGTTTGATCACTGTATACCGTATGACAGGTTTCTGCGATCTTGTATGTTCACCATCAACCCACCTAATCAGTTCATTGATCCACCAAAGTACACTTCCACGTGACCACTAATGCACGGACCCGTCCATCTGCTGAAGAATCCATCCAATCAATCCACCAAGCCTCCCAATCATGCATCCACTGATGATAGTCTCTCGCAGGTTTCAGGTCCTGCAATGCCCTCCAACAACCAAGCTTTTGTTCATTGATTTTACAATCCACAGTATGTTCACAACAACCAATGCGTTAATTCATCCACGGATTAAATAAATAAAAAGGCATGAAAAATACAATTTACCATCGTCGCATATTATTTGGGGTGCGCTTGTTGTGTGGGAATCTCCTCTTGAGATAAATCCACATTTGAAGTAGGACTCCGGGTACTGTCTATTAAATGCAGCCTTCTTTTTCTTGAAAGTCATAGGCTCTTCTTCTGTCTCCTGGCTGGGCCTTTTCCGCTTCCCAAAGACGTTTCTTTTTTTTACTCATTTTGCTAGCTCCTGGGTTTCATTTTAGCGGTAACCTATCACATGACCGGGAAGCGGGCCTTGACCTGTGTCAAAAGTGACATATGTAGACAATATAACAGAGAATCCGGTAAATTTTCAAAATAAAACATCTTTCAGATTCCAAAATAAATAAAAAGTAAGGTGTTGAAATGTAAGTTATTTATTCTTTCTGTGCGGCCCGGTACGAAATGACATACGGACTGGTACCGGTCCATGCCCTGGTGGTTGGGGACCACCGGCCTAGTTCATTCCCATTCGTGATATGCTCATGTTCAGATGCTATCAAGAAATACAATTAGGAGATTTTGTGAGTATAGAAGATAGAAGCAGGAGTGTTTTGTTGAAATAAAAAAATACATTTGTGTAAAGGCGTTCTGGTCACACGATCCAGGATTTTAAATTCAGTCTTTCGAGCAGGCACATGACGGCGGTCATTTTATGAGAAATACTACACAATGAGGGCAGAAAAGCATTGTGACTATTGCACTTTTCATTTCATCATGTCAGTCACTGCCTATGAGAACAAGTTTGATAAGGAGACAAAAAAAATGTAAAGAGTTTTCATTTTAAAGTAAGCTCGTCATCTTCACTGCAAGCGTGAAATTCCAACCGCTCATGAGAATGTGCCATCAGCTTGATTTTGATAACAAATTCCTCTTTTGCGGAATATACTGCTACAGCCAACTGGTCCCCGTGTAGGAGGCAAAGCCATCGGCCGGTGGCAAGCTGGTCTCAGCCTGCTGGCGCTGGAAACAACGTGCCCTCTTCATGCTTGAGCCCCAACCTCCACTCTCAGTCCGTCACGCCATCCTGCCGTGCATACCTGGCAAACGTCAGCAGCGTGCGGCGGAAGATTTATACCTGGTGTTTGACCTACTTGAGTTTTGGGCTATATTAGCAAAGGGAAGCGCTTGATTGAGGGGGAGGGAAAGGTCACCGAGATCCCGGGTCTTCCTCTAATGCCTGAAGACGACGGAAGCAGCTAATTTAATGAGCAACAGTTGTCCCCTTGGCTGCTACAGATTGCGCACCGAGACTGAGCTCGAATCCATCTGGAAACGTTGGCTTCACAACAATACACATCATTCCCTAACAGCCAGCCTCTAATTCTGCACAGACGCAAAGTTAATTCACTCTAAAATGTTCGGAAAATATCCAACAAAGAAAAAAGTCCATATTTCATTGAGATGCAACTATTGCCAAGCAGCATGAGCAGTAGTGTTATCCGCATGCTCAAACCGTCACAGCAAAATAACGGCAGGCCACAAGGAATGCAGAAAAAAGTTGCAATGAGCAAAATTGAAAGAAACCGCATTTTGTGAAGTTTTTACCTGCCACTGAGACATATCTTGATGAATTGGGGTTCTTCATTTTCCGTCATTTACTCTCACCTGTGCATTATGTTAATCCTCGTGGAAAAGCTCCCGCTGGCACAAAAACAGCATTATACACTGTGTGTGTGTGTGTGTTTACATCTGAGATCAAATTTGCTACAGTGAAAAACCCCCTGTTGTGAAAAAATTCTTGCTGCAAACATGATTTTGTTGTAGAGGAGTTTCACTGTGCAGTATATATTCATTCATTCATTCATCTTCCGAACCGCTTTATCCTCACTAGGGTCGCGGGGGCTGCTGGAGCCTATCCCAGCTGTCTTCGGGCAGTAGGCGGGGGACACCCTGAATTGGTCGCCAGCCAATCGCAGGGCACACAGAGACGAACAACCATGCATGCCCACACTCACACCTAGGGACAATTTAGAGTGTTCAATTTGCCTGCCATGCATGTTTTTGGAATGTGGGAGGAAACCGGAGCACCCGGAGAAAACCCACGCAGGCCCGCGGAGAACATGCAAACTCCACACAGGGAGGCCGGAGCTGGAATCGAACCCGGTACCTCTGCACTGTGAAGTCGACGTGCTAACCACTGGACTACCGGGCCGCCCCAGTATATATATATTTATATTTATATATATTTATATTTTATATGAAATTTTTTTCTTCAATGGGAGCATTAAATGACTACAGGTAAGTCACTTGGCACTGAGGCAAAAATAATTTGATATCTGCAGAATGAGACACAGGAGAAATGTGTTGGTGCACTGCCTAATTTGCATGATAGAGTAACCTTCCTTGTGTTTGGAAGCAAAAGAAGCTAATGTATTCACTGTATTTGTGGTCATGCTCCTCAGTTTTTATCACCCAGAGACTAGCGTTAAATCACCTCACTGGGGGAATGAGTCGCAGGAAAGGAGGAAGAAAAAAAAATGAAGCAGCTTCTGGATCTAATGAATTCCACGGGGAATAAACATGCCTTTGAATAAAGCCCTAATCGCAAATTAAGTGGTTGTTGCCGTCATACCTTTGTAGAACATACCCACCGACGCGGTCGCCCCAACATGCGCGCTCAAATTATTTCCTTAGCTCAAACAACAATCGAAGCACAGATAAGAAGTAAGCTAGCCAGTCCTCAGCCAGTCCGCGTTGAAAGAAACGACGGCGCTCATTTCCGAGCTAATCCCTTGTTTCAATCCCCACTTCATTCGCCGTGCGCAGACCCAAGCTTGGAGGGTCAAACCGAAATAGGGAAACTGTGGGAAGGTCACCCCCGGAATGCCTCCGTTTGCCTCTCAGATCCTCCAAATATGCATGGGATTGCCGCGCTATGATGAATCACCTGATGTTCAGCAACTGTAAAGTGCTTCTTCATTATCTTGTTTTGTTTTTTTTTCCCCCTCAGCAATATTGCTACATTGAACAAGGTAGCGCAATCGCTGGTGCAAAGACTGGGCTAAGTTTCTCTTCGTGATATAATCCCACTGAGCCTTCTTTGAAGGAGTTCTTACACCAGGAAGGTGGAGAGGGCAGATTTTAATCAATACAGGAAAACAAGGAGCTCAGGGGACGTGAGGAGCCTACGAGTCAGGATGAAGATTAAACGCCTCTGTCTAAAGCACGCTCGGTTGATGTCAGAAAGCCGGGGTAACTTCAAATCCATCTATCAAAGGTGTATCAAACTGTGTTTTTCAAACAACGCAGTGTTATATGACATGTATTCTCCCTTACAGCTGTAGGTGAGCGGGCGGATCATAAATCATAGCCGACAAAGCTCGGCTTGACCTCTAAACGTTGTTATATCGGGCTATTCTCATGCAGCGTGGATCGCTTTTGGCTTCAATAGGTACACTTGCGTGATTTTGAACAACAGAGTCGTAATCCCATCGGGTTGATTCTACATAACACACAATCTCCGGTTTGCTCTTTTTCCTGTACTTTTCGGTAAAGGGACGCTGTACTGTGCCACTTCTCAATTTTCAACAGGGCATGACATCATGCAGTTTGGATGGCCGTCTACAAAACAGGATTCCACCTGATGCAGGTTTACGTACATCGTGCTCAATAAACATTTTTTAATATTATTTTTTTCACTCATTCACTTTTGTGCCAATCTGTTTTATTACCAAAACATGCAAAAGAGTTATTGACATACACACTTCATCACGTTTACAAAAAGCAAGTACTTGCTCTCATTTTTTCCTCTCATTCTGTCACCCACGCACGTTCTAAACTGATGTACCACGGCGGGCGTTGTAAAATCAATTCAACACAAGGCTTAGCTTTAGAAGAGTTCTGGGTGGCAGGTGTGGCTGCTTTTATAAATTTTTGACAACCGGTGCCTGCATTTTAATGGAAAATCACACTTGGACTTCTTCCCAAAATTTTCAATCCACTACAAAATGTACTCGGGCACTTTCATGAATTTTCTGTTATCCTGCAATCTAAAACAGCAAACAAACAAAACTTGATTAAAAATCTCTCTGGCAAGGAGTAGCAATGTGGATCGTAGGCATGGAACTTCTCGCAAATTTAGACATCACATACAAAGCTATCAGCCCAAAAGAGCAACCATATCTGGGAACAGAAGAATATTAAGATGCAGTGATTGAGGCTGTTTAAGGACTTTGTGCAAGCACGCTGCCTTTCTTTTGTGTTAATTAGAAGCTTGCGGCCATGTTGGCTCCAAGGCTGGATTTGCCTTTGATTAGGCAGCACTCATGAGAAGAAGGCCCGTGTGATAACGCCACACTCAGGCTGGTGGGGACCCCCCAGCTGTATAAAAGCAAACCTTTCTTCCTTTACACTTGTCTCCACAGATAAGTGTTGAGCAAGGAGAACAACCCAAACAACCTCGCCACCTTGATTTGTTTCACCGGCAGATTGACAGGAAGTGAAATATTTGAACCCGGGTGAACAGCATGAGAGGATCAAACCAAGCAAGCCGCAGAGCCCGGTGCAGTAGGTGAAGATGTCACAGACCTGTCTTTGCAGAGAACCGGGGGTCACACTCTGAGGGGGCACAGTTGAATAATTGATCAATGAAGGCGCAGTGAAAACAGAAACACAGCTTAGCACTATATTTCCCCCTCTCCCCCCATGTAATGTGCATCGAATCCCACGGATCCATCAGCTACATGCAAAGCTCCGCTGAGCTGAGCTGAAAGGCCTTCAAGTTCACTTCAATTATTCAACATCCCTCCAAGATTATGAATTATTGAGCTAAAAATATGTTCTATATACGAGCATGTGCTGGTGCTTGCTGTCGAGAGGGGCCCCGAGTACTCTGTAGCTATGTGGGAAGTGTGTTTGGGTGAAACGGCAGGCAGACAGGAACCATTAAAGTCAAGGAGAGACTCAAATGTGGATGAAACCTGCGTCCACCCCGATGGCTTTCATATCAGCAATGATGAGAGAATTCTGTCCAATTTTTTTTTCCTCCAGACCTTGGCAAACGTATACATTCCTGATTCAGTCTTCTAATAGGGGCCCAGAAGTAAAAGGTGTTCAATTTTAGCTGACAGGTTGCAGAGCCAGCTTCCATTCCGATCATCCGTTCCGGTGGTGTAAAACCACCCAGGCCTCAATTTGTGAGGGTTTGGGGTTTTTTTTTTTTTTTTGTGTTTTGGATTTTGGCTAGTGCAAGGGGGGAAACAGATGATGTGATTAATTATCAATAATTCCCTCAGCAAATGAAAGCCATTTTGGCAGCCAATGACAGGAAAATCAAGCAAAAGCGGCGTCTGCGATTCGTCGCCATCTCTTCATTGCCCATTCTCAACAACTGCTCTCTGGCCACCCGCCTCGAGTACCATCCACAAGGTGTTTGAATAGATTGTCCAAATATTTTCATTGCTGATTCTCACTTACAATTTGAACTAGAAAGGCGCTTGGTAGAGCACAGACCTCCGCCATGATGCAAAGATTGTGGTGTGCCTAAAACACAAATTTTTATTCCTCCTCTTGCATGTTTAAAAGTGAAAGACTATTTATTAGCGAAGAAAAAAAATGATATCAAAGCACCTTGCCAAGTCCCAAATAGGGTAATGAAATTAGCGGACAACTTTTGCACTAAAGGCTAAAGGACCATAAAAGGAAAAGACCAATGAGGTGTGGCGCGGCCAATGTAGCAACAGTAATGTGAAGTTGCAATTGACTATAAGGGGTGACATCAACTTTTGAGTGACCGCTAACAGCTATGTAGTAAAATGGTAAAACAACAAAATATGACACAATCACCCGGCTTATACCTATACAGACGCTCCCCAGCTAACGAACGAGTTACGTTCCGAAGGATCGTTCGTTAGCTGAATTCGTTCGTAAGTTGCTTCAGTGCTATATTTTGTATGTTTAAGGCTTATATAAGTATGTTTAAGGTTTATATAAGTATAATAAAATGAAGTTTAACTTACTTTTGGAAGATGTACTCGAAGGCTTAAGAAATTGAGGGTCCAAGAGAAGATGAGGGTTGACGAGTCCTTGGAGGGTGGAGTAGAAACTGGCCGAAAGAAGTGATCTAACGACGTTTTCTTCTTTTTCTCATCATAAATGATGCAATAGCACTGTATAGCATCATTCATTTGATTTGCACACAACTTTTTTCGAACATTTTTCGACTGTACCCGCAAAATGTTCGTATGTACCGTTTGTGCGTAACTCGGACGTTCGTAAATTGGGGAGCGTCTGTATAGCTCATCATTAAATACTTCTCCATGTTACGTAATGTCACTGTTGGTCAGAGCTAACCAGCAAACAAGCCAACAAATTCACTGACACATTGAAACAATACGTCTCATTGTTGCCCTTTTGTTGATTTTTACATTTAGAAGACGAGTGAACAGGCCAGACTGATTACATTCGCCCTCTGCCCATCATACAAGCGCTAATAAGCCGGTCGAAGCATGGAGGCAGGCATGCAGATAGTCGCTCATTATCCTCCCTCGCGGTGCTGGCCTCGCACTTGCGCCGTTTGCGGTGAACCTCTTTTCTTATTGTAGGGTAAACATTTACCCAGTAGAGACAGGCCTTGACCATTAGGCACTGGGGAGCTGCGGTAATTGAAAGACGGCCCTCTGCAGTTGTGCCTACACTCCTCCTTAACATTACAACTCACTCACGCTCACTTTGACATGGATCTTTTTAACGGAATTTACAACTATCCGGGGACGTTTCCTCAGCAGAGGTTGAACTCAAGCTTTACCCTCACAAAGCAGAAGGCCATTAAATGTGGTTTTTACAAGCCTGACACACTTGGTGGGCAAACCATGCATTTTAAAACTGCCACGGGATATGCGTGAGCAATGTTGTTAAACGCAGAACAGCCTCTGATGCCTTTACATATCTTTGATGGACAGAGCGGTAACATTAGGGTACTTACTGTGAAACCGATTTCCCCTTTCCTTACAAATACGCAGCGCCGCATCAGATGACGCGTGCATTGTGAAATGCGTAAAGT
Organism: Hippocampus kuda; assembly: GCA_901007745.1. NCBI lineage: Eukaryota > Metazoa > Chordata > Actinopteri > Syngnathiformes > Syngnathidae > Hippocampus > Hippocampus kuda. The sequence goes on along the minus strand of CAAKHF010025369.1, from coordinate 55,064 downwards.
ACGATGCCTCAGAGAGACCACACTTCACAAGGCTACCACTACTTTATTCAATAGAGGAACAAGGAAAATATTATCTGAAATAATTTCTAGTATTCCCGATGAAGTAACTGTATTGCATTTGTTACATATGCCGGGTTTCCGTAGCAGAAAGATGACGGCGAAATATGTCAGCCTCCCAGAACGTGAGACGCAAACCATGTAATATAATTAGCAATTACTTGTCCTATGATTACCGTATTTTACACACTATAAGGCGCTTTGGAGTAAAAGGTGAACCTTCAGTGAATGGCCTATTTTAAAACTGTTTTCATATTTAGGGCGCACCGCATTATAAGGCGCATACAATAGAAGCTGCAATATTGGCTGCCGTTGCGTTATGCATCCACTAGATGGAGATACACTAAAGAGAATACAATACAATACAATACAATACCGCTTTATTTATATTGAGCTTTCACAACCGCTGCAGCTGTAGCAAAGCTCTTTACAGAGCATTTAAAATATTAAGTCCAAGAAATCGGAATATTGATCCATATATAAGATGCACTGTCGGCTTTAGAGAGAATTGAATTAGGTGTGACTTATAGTGCGGAAAATACGGTATATATATATATATATATATATATATATATATATATATATATATATATATATATATATATATATATATATATATATATATATATATATATATATATATATATATATATATAAGAATATATAAGAAAGGGCCACCCCTTAAAACCGTCTCATTTCAGGAACACAAAATCTACAGTCCTTTGTGTATTTCATTTTTATCATAATTTTTATGAAGTTCTGTAGCGGTGTACCAATATCCACACGATAGAAAAAGATTGCAGTTTGATCATCTCCCCTGACTATGTGTTGAAAAAGCAACACATGCGATTGTGATGGAGCATTTGCGATCCTTCATCCGTCGATGGCAGGCTCGGGGAGAGCAGCGGGGTGAGTTCTCTGGGGTAAAAGAGGCTCATTAGGCAGCCACTGCCTCCCAATAACCCAGCTGGGTCTGAGTGCCAGCAGAGTGGGCAGCCATCCCGCTCTTCATCGTGCTCCTCGCCCACTATTTATCTCTTTGCATTACGCCCACTGAGCGGCCTCGTTTGTCTCATTGGCCAATCATGTCAGGTTGCAAAACGTTATTTTCCTGTGCGTGTACGAAACATGTACGACTGGCTGAAGTCACGTTGGCATTATCAAATAAATGACACCAAAGGGGGAGGAACAAAACAAGACCACCTCTGCTTAGCGCAGTTGTCGTAGCCATCACCACTTTCATGATTTTTCTTTTTTTTTTTTTTCCAACGATGGAGTACAAATGTATAGAATTCTCTCTTGGGGGCTCAACTTGCACTAAAAGGGGGGGGCGGGTTCTCATTTCCAGGGTGAATGATTCCTTAAAGATGTTCTCAAGGAGCCGCTGGTCACATGCTTGTTAGTGCTCTGATGGTGATGAACCACTTTGCCTCCCCTCATGTTCTGGTAATTATATCTTCAATTAGCAGCCTCTTGGAGTTTGTTGCCTCGGAGCCACTGTTTTATTATTGATACTCTTGCTATTACCGCTTCGAGTTACACTGTACTTGAATTCATGACAATAAAGTGATGGGGACGTTTTGGGATGTAAAAAAACCCAATTTTCGAGTGTCCTTCAGCAATCTCAACCGACCAAACCACTGATCAGCAGCGATCACGGCAACAAGCAAAGAGACGCCACCGCCAACGCGATAAAAATTGAATACAAGATGACAATAACACAGAATCGAATGGAAGTACGGTGCTCGCTGCGACAAATTCCACAAAGAAGGAACCATGAAATATCCTTGATGCAGCATTCCTGAGGGAGTGTAGTGATGGGGGTCTTGCTCAAATTACCGCCTCTCGTCTACCAAGGTTAGAGACGAGCATGTCTTCAAATTAAGGCAGCTAAGCGCTGGAGTCAAATTGGAATTCCCATTCTATTAAGAAGTCATGCCCGGCAGCAAATAATGCCAAATGGGCCCCGTGCAAGAGGACTGCAGACCATTACAGCGCAGGAATATGAACGTACTGCTGAAGATAAACTTAGCATATGTCTCCCAATGCTGTCTTTGCAGGATCTGTAACAATCAAAATGTCTTTTTTGGAACTTGATTAAAAAGACACGCTGAGATCAAAGTGTGCGCTTTAGTGCAGATGTGATGAAATCTTTTTTTTTTTTTTTTTTTGCAGCGAGAAAAGAATAATACGTTTCCTTGACAATGGAACATTAAACAATGCAGACAGTCTGTTTCAGCACTTTTATAATTAGCAAGACGCTGTAGCGGGAACACGTGCGCTTGCTATGCCCCTGCACTTTCAGAAGTACGGGTACGGTAGGAGTCCAATACTGCTCGACGTTCAAAACCAAATAATAATTTATCAGCTCTTAAGGTCAATGGTCAGAGCATTTGTGGGGGTTGGGGGGTGGGGCGTTAACATTTACTTAAAGGCTCCAAGTGCTGTCGCATTCGGTTGTGTTTGTACTTGTAATGGCTCTACAGCAAAGTGTACATTTACTGCACTGCCTGATCAACAAATTGAACAAAGACGATGAATGCAACAGCCGGACACGGCTGCATGCGGGGCTCACAGCACGGACCTCAAGTGTATTCTAAATCTGTAATGTGAACACTTTAGTTGATATCTGATACAAGCTTCATAGAAAATAGCAGAAGTACAAAAATGCGATGAATCATAAATATTTACAGAAAATTGAAAATTATTTATGCTCGTAGGATCCATTTTGAAAGACATTTGATCCATAGAGCGCGTCATTGGGCATGATTATAGATGTGAGATGATAAGTTCAGTTTGTTACTGTATTTTCTGTCAACACATAGAGGGATTTGATATTCTTATAAAGTGTGGAAAGGAAGGCACAAACAAGCCATTGTCTTTCCCTCCTGAGACGAGGCGTCCCGGCGTCCCATAGCATCTATTTCGTTCTCTTATGCCACTCTCGTCTCTCTCGTTTAGCTGTTTGGCGGCTGACAGCTATTCTCATCTGCAGACAAAAGGATGCGCCATCATCTGACCACACCAGGCATGAAGAGGCAATCACACCGCCGTGTTTAGTCATGGTGTATACTCTCCCATGAGAAGGCCATTGGTGGCGCTGTTCCGGTTGCATTTGTTCATCTGTATTCAACAACAAGAGACGGACATGTTGGGCGCTTTCATCCGAAACCATACCCATGCAGTGTTTGACACGGGTCTGCTTCACTATCAGCTTGCGCCATGCTGAGAGATATACCTGAGCACTGTCAAACTGGGGCACACGCTACCAAGACACACAGATGGCTAATTTAGTTTGGACGCAGACGGCTGTCAACTGCCTTGTCAAAGAGATACGCTACCGTACTGCTACAGTTTATATCAGCCGAAACCTGTTCAATCGTGTAAAGAACCAAAAAAGATACAGGACCACTAATCACATGGTTCTTGCAGTGATTGTGAGAGTCACGTGGTCACGAGGCACATTTCATTCCAGATTAAGTCCGTGGCGAGGGTAGAACTAGCTAACTGTTGTCTATCTACCCATTTGTTTTAGGTGGACTGGACTCTGGATTGGTTGCCAGGCAGTCGATTGTGGGTTGTGCTTTGTTTAATGAAGACTCTACCGGTAAATTGTCCGTTGGTATGAATGTGAGTGTGAATGGTTGTTTTTTTGTATGTGCCCTGCGAACGGCCAGTGTTATATTACTTTAGGAATTTTCATTTTAGTTGGTTTTTAGTCTTTTTAGTATAGTTTTACCACGACTGTTTTCTGTGTTGTCTTGTCTTATTTTGTCATTTTATGTTAAGTGTTCTTTTGATGGCGGCGCGGGCACCCACAGCGGCTCCTCTTGTTGTCTGTTGTCTGTTTAAGAGGGAGGAAATTTCATCCAGAACATTTGACAATAAAGTTCTACTTGATACTTGACTTGACAGTCTAGTTTTGAGTTTTGCTTTTTAAATATGGTTCATCTTAATTACTTTTCAGAGCAGCCTTGCTAGTATTTTTTTTTTTATGTTTCGTTTTAGTTTATTTTTTATTAGTTTTAGTGTGGGTTTTAGTTTTTTGTTTTAAAGTCTATATTTCTTATGTGCAAAATAATAAACATCACTTTAAGTATTGTGTAGTCAAAACTTCTTTATAGCCATACGGTAAATATAAAAGGCGTTCAAGCAACAGAGGTAAGAGGATACTGTAAAAGTGGTGAAGAGAGCATTTCGCCGATAAAATGTTAAATGTCACTTAAGGGAACTCAGATGCACTGCGCATGGAGTGAGGATTTTTTTTTTTTTTTTTTTGCTATTACCAGAAGGATTATAATTTCTTTCCACTGTAATAGAATAAATCCAGTCGAGCTGAGTCAAAGAGGGAAGGTGGCGCTGGCGGCTGTGTCTTTTTTTTCTGGCAGACCGCTCTATCTGGGGCACTGCAGGTGTAAAGGAATATTATTTTAACTGGCTTATTCATGGTAACAGGGCTGTATGTTCGCAGGCTATCAAAGGTTTGCGGAAAAACAGGAATAGGCAAGTACGATTTTGAACGGAGCATGGCCGATAGCCAGGGAGCGTGTCAACACAGTTTTCTGTCTGTGAGCTGTGTGTGTTGCACAAGTGTGTTTTCTTCAGCCTGGTCTTAGGGAGATTGATGATTTTCTGGGAGTCAGGAAATGGGCACAGATGAGAAAGATACATAAATTCTGTCTGCATGCCAAATAAATGTGACCAAGTATTAAATTAGAGGCGAAATAAACTTCCTCTTCGTAAAGTTTTACCACATACATCAGGTATTTTTTTTTTTACTTGAATTTGCTTTCCAGCACAAATTTACTTCTTCTGTTAGCAGATTTATGTTTGACAGATGATAAGGTGCAATATAAAGAAACAATTAGGGCCCTATGCTCATGGAGTGGCGCCTGTGCGCTCGGCATAAAAACGGCCGCATCTTCATTTTTTGTGCTAGGGCACTGGTGTCAAACTCAAGGCCCGGGGCCAGATCGGGCCCACCACATCATTTTATGTGGCCCGCGAAAGCAAATCAAAGATGTCAACTTCCATGATGCTTGCCAAAATATGGACCAAGATTTCAAATAAGAGAGATATTGTTAGCATTTTTGGGTGCCAAATCCCCCATGACAGCAACTTAAACAATAGTTGAATAATCCGTTATGATTGACTTTTTTAAAATGGTTTCAGTCATAATGGCCGTCCAAGGGAAATGGTAACTAAAATGTGGCCCGTGACGAAAAAGGGTTTGACACCCCTGTGCTAGGGCAAGTCTAGTTAGATCTAGTTTTTTTTTCTCCAAGGTAACTTTGACAATACTGTGGGTCACAGATATGATGTCACACTTTATGTTAATTGAAGCGACTGTCATCTCTGCACCTATAGAGCCCTGTGCTGGAAACACCCAGATAAAACTGCTTGGACCGAATCAGATCTTTAATTTAAAAAAAAAATAGATGCAACGCACTATAATTGCAACAGTTGGGAGTTCAGCCAAAATTAACTTAAATACTTCAAAAGTCAAACAAAACCTTTGAGACACTTTCATGCATGACGCCAGGTAGGATGTATGCAAATTCATGTGATCGCAGCTCAGTGAGCATCTAAAGTAATAACTCCAGTTGGTGTTCAGCTTTGGGGTTTACTCTGGACTACATTTGAAGTACTGTCCATAGTCTGCTCTGTGTAAAAAAAAAACGACATTTTAACTGAATGGGAGCTTGCGCTTCAGATCCTTTTAACAGGCAAATCTACAACCTCATGAAAGCCACCTGGTGAAAAGTGAAAATGTACACTCCACAGACACTCGTAAAGAGAGTTTCACTTTCCGAGGCAGCCCCATTAGTTGTGGACTGACTTCTTTGTGTAGCTACCTGGGCTCCGGGTTTATTTTTACCCTCCCTATGCCCCTCCTCATTCTTTAGCTGCTTCAGGAGATGGCGTTAGTTTGGCTTCATCTCTGACAAAAGATAAATGAGCTCTGGGTCTGTGGTGATCCACTACGGCTGCCAGGGGGTTCCAAAATAGCAAACTATTTTTCATATGGAGGGAAGCGAAACAGAGTGCCATGGTGCAGCCGCCGACGTTTACCATATAACTACATGCTGCAATGTACATTTCGTTTTTTTATACCTTTTCTGACTTTGTTCTCTAAACGTTCTATTTATTTTGGATGGGCGCAGCAATTAAAATGGATGGAGCGGCTGCCGAGCGCAAGTCTAGAGGAGGCGCCGCAGTTTGCGGTAAAATGAATTGCCGTGATTCCAGATGTAAAATGTCATGTGATGTCTTACTCTACCTGGGTGGTGCAACAATTAAGGGGGGGGGGGATTGACTTTGATGTAATCACAAAATTGATCATTAATCACCTCTCACAGCAAGGCGGGAAAACAACCGTCATGATGTGTTTATACATGGGAAAAAAAATGCCGATGTCAACAGGAGATCCACCATTGCTTGCTAGCAGCCAAAAGAAACTTTCCTATTTAAATGAGGAGCTACAGAGCTTCTGAGGCTCTTTGAAGAGATGCGCTTGGCACAAACAAGAGCGGCAGCCTCTCCTGTGTTTTTAACAGGCGAAACATCGCTGACACCTGATGGGTGATCAAACAGCAGCCATCTCTCCCAGCATCCTCGTGGGAGCTCATCTTTGTACTGCGCGGATAAATCTGCAGACCACGCTGCTGGGACACCCCTACACTCAATATTTACCAAAGGCTCCATCACCTAGCTGGCTGCACTATATTTGTAAAAGCAAATATATTTGTTGGTTTTGTAGCTTATGCACTTTTTGACGACAAGGCTGTCAGCGCCTGGGATGTGAAGCCACCCACGACAAGGAGAGAAGATGATTTGCCGGCTAAATCACCTCGGGGGTGGCAAGGAGCCTCGGTGGCACGTGCGCGCCGGGAGATTCTGCGGTGCTGCACCCTCTGTGATGCTCACGCAAAGGTCAAAGTTATGCTGTGCTTGTGAGGCTTGAGTTTTTCCTTCCTTTTCCCCCTTCACACTTCCTTAATGATGCCTTCCTGGTGCGCTACGCGATAACTCGTTAGCGCCGTGTTAGCATGCGTATAAGAGGTAGCAGAAGAAGTCAGAGTGGCCAACAGAGGACGTGTGCTATGAGAGGACCTTTACCTGTCACTGAGGTGAGATGATTTATGATTTATTTTCCAATAACTCCCAGCCTGTACGCTGCACTGGGCTTTCGTGTCAACCAACGTAAGGCCTACAGTTTCCCTGTCAAGCTTTTCTTGGGCTACCTCTCTGGGAAAGGCTTCCACATTTTAGAATACAGCTTATGTGTACATGTACACGTGGAACAAGGGAAATAGTGGTTAAAAAGCAATGAATGACAGAACTGCGGTGGTAGTGTGTCTGCGATTGATGCTGGCAGGCTCCACACACCTGGGCCTCCAGGCAGATGGTGAGGGTTGAGGGTTACGTAACACCAGACGACGCCATATGTCTCCCAACCACGCAGAACCTTTAGGAGGCCCGAAATTCGCTTCCAAATGCGCTCCATGAGAGATCGGAGGGCAAAGTGCAGCGCGCCCTGAGTCAGACCAGGTGTTGGGCAACTTGCTTGTCTGCGTTTGTTTGGGAAGGAACCAGAAAAACGTTGGCTGGCGGTGAAAAGGTGTTGCTTTTTGTCTTGTGTTTGGTTTGGAGTGTAAAACACAGATTGAATCCGTATTGCATCTGATATACACTCACAAACAATATGTTTGTTAGTTTTTTTTTTAAACTGGGCTCTGAATGACACATGGAAGTGGGTAAAAACAAACAGAGTAATTAAAAAAAAATTATAACCAGCTCACAAAAATCGACTTAATACAATCTCTGATAGTATAAGAAAACTTAGCAATAATGTTTTTGTATTTTTGGTGGAGTTTTTAATCCTGATTTTTGAAATTGGGCATATAACACAGCCATTGTACAGAACTCGTACTTGAACTTTTCCTCTGAATTGTCTGGCGGTTTTAAAGCACAAAATAATCCATAAGGCCGGCTGTTGTGGCTAACTGGAAGGAAACATTGAGGTCTTTTCACCATTCAATGTGCTGTTTACAAAAGCCCGAAAAAGAAAAGCTAAAGAGGTCTGTTAGGAAAAAAAAAACACCTTCAGCAATCGACTTCCCCATTCCTCATTCTCAGCTAATTATCCATGGTAGATTTCTTTATTGTGATACATTTCTTTCACAATAAAAGGCTTAAAGATACAAATGCACACAAGTGCTGTATCTTTCACACAAACACTTTCAGAGTGACATTTGAAACGGCTCCGGGATCGTTATAATGAAGAGTCGGAAACATCCAGAGGAGATTAGTGAGCTAAATGGGAAACAATAGACACTACAGAGCAGGGACGGGAGGATATGATTCTTCATTGTGTTAATCACAGTGGAACAGACCTGTCGTCTTGGCCAAACAATGCCGTGGGGATGCTAATGGTTGCTGCCAGCCATGACTAAGAGCGTGCTCGAAATGATTGATAGTCAGAATCATATCAAGGTGACTTTCATTGGGCTCCATCAGATTGCTCGCATTGATCAATACTATCTCCTTTTGAAGTTGATTTTAATGAAAAAATAATAATAAACACACACACACACACTTGTCAGCTCCAATATTTGTCCAGAGAACAAAATAGACAATCTTCATTTTCATTTATCCTAAAATATTAGCCTATGCCTCAAATTAATACTGTATTTAACTTTGTCATTGAATATCTACAAAGCAACACTCGTCCACTCATGAGTGCACAAGTGGACCAGGGCAGCTGCAGACGCGAGCGCAATGCCCGCGTCCACTTGGCTTGATGCCCCTGCTGGCACACTCAGCACAGCGAGTCTTTGGGGCTAAAACGACAACAACTCACACCAAGAGTGCCCCATGTGCGACATCACAAATGACAGATGAAACATCGATGCTCTCCATCGGTTCGCGGAACATACCGTTGGTCTCGGCTCGTTCCATCACTCAGAGAGTTGTACACATTAAATGTGCTCATATTGAAGAGTTGAGGTCATTTCTATTGGATGTCTCTTCATTACAGTCTAGAACAAATCTTTGTTAAATTTGTCTCATTTTGAGTTGAGTATGTACTGTTTTAAACCCAATGTGACATGGGATTAGTTGACAGTCAATTCTAGAGTTTTGATTTTCAATGCAAATTTAGACACCGCTCGAACCCAAGCTCTCACCGAGAACCCACAACCGAGTGTTCGGATGTCCACATTGAACAGACAGCACGATTCCCCTGAACGAATCGTGCGATGCGAGCGTGTCGTCACGTTGAGAGGCTTATGCAAACCCAGGGGGAAGGTGATGGATTTTTTTTTTTTTCACCTACAGTGAGAGGAGCTGATGCTCAAGAATGATTCTGGATGTCACCAGAAGTCAATGATGAGCATGTGTGAATAGATGTGTGCATGCGTGTGTGTGTCTGGAAGCGTAACAAAGCTTAGAGTGTTGCTCAATGTCAAAAACCTGTCCAATCATCACCCAAATTTATGTTGACATCTCTACTCATGCCCACTTCAACTTGTGAAAATATTAGAATGATTGTCCCAATATTTGGGGTTTTCTGGACGTTACGCCTTTTCTTCTCAATAGATACTCACTACAGACAAAAAAAAACCATGGGGACATCTGTACTTATGCCCACTTCAACCTCGGAAATGAGAATTTCCCAATATTTTGGATTTTATGGACATTAGGCTATTTGCTTATGAAGCGGTATTAAGGTTTTGTAGCGAGCACCTATGGAGAGGAAAACTTTGAATGCCTATCAAATCCAAAATATTGAGGCAATCATTTTAATTTTGCAAGAGGTTGAAGTGGGCATGAGTAGAGGTATGCAGATAGATTTTGGTGACAATTGGTTGCAGCTTTCTGACATAAAGATATTTTCCCCACAGTGAGCGCCTATGGAGAAAAAAAAAGCCTCAATATCCATAAAAATCCCAAATATTGGGAGGATCTTTGTAACATTTGTCGAGGTTAATGTAGGCATGAGTAGAGATTTGTGCAGAAATTTTGGTGACAAATGATGTAGGTTTACAACATTCACGATAGTCAGCACCAAGTGAGAAGAAGAGGCTTAATGTACAAAAAACCCAAAATATTGGTGGCGATCGTTCTAATATTTTCAGGAATTTGGCATGAGTAGAGATTAATTTTTGTGACGATGGACGGCACTTTTTGTGAGGGTGAAACAAAAAAAGAATATGATGTGAGATCATTGTACAAAGTCAACTTATTGATATTACGACCTCTGATGACGTTTTTTCCCGATTATGAGGTTAAACCATTTTAATCTTCTTCATGTAAGCATCTATTTAAAATGTGTTTCCCCTCTAATCAAAAAATTTGCTCGACCAAAGCCGTGAAAGCAAAAACTTTAATTAGTTCTCGTTAATCACTTTTTCTTTTTTTTTTTAAGGGGACAGAGAAGCAGCTTGAGCATGATCAATCCAAACATTAAAGGACATTATGCAGAACGCGGGTGCGCGCGATGAAGAGAGCTTGATTAACTCGCTCCGCCTCGTGCGCATTCCTCAATGCGAAACACTTAACTTTTTCTATTCATATCGAACCATTTTTCAGCCGCGGTAATGCCGACATTATTTTTTATTTTTTGGAAAAGGTCATTAGAGGCGCGCGGTAGAAGTAGGCTGCGATTTGATGGCGGTAGAGGAGGGGCGCTCTGGCACACTGACTTATGGACATCCAACAGAGAGGGAGCCTCTTCATTAGCAGCGTGATTAAAATTGATGGGAACCGATGCAGCTCCAGCTCCCCCTGAACTCCCTGGAGCATCGCTCTCATTCTGCGCTCATTTATTTGGGATGTTGTGTTGATCAATAAAAGGTGCCTTCTTCTCACTATGGGTCTGGCTGGGGAGAAAAACTCACCGAGGAAAACAAAGAAAAGACAAACATTACAGAGAACAATTCGGGATTTGGGAAAGCAGAGGGAAGAAAAACAAATCTTTGACTGTTGTCGCCGTGTGATTTTTGTCACGACTTTTGTTCTGTTTTACTTTTCAAACTTTCTAAAAAAAACAAACAAACAAACCCCCCCCACTTTTCAAAAAGTTGTCTCAAACTCATCAGTAGGGCTGAACGAGTATTGCAAGTGCGATTTAAAATGCAATTCTTTCTTCAAGGTCCACTTACCATGTATTTTTTTTAAATAACCACAACAAATTAATCTATTACAATGTCAGATTTATCACGTTTGTTATTAGGTATTTACTGAGGTTAGCCTGATGCTAAAATAAAGACAAATGAACCATGAATGAATGAGAAAGATGATTTGTCTTCAGTTGTATTCCAGCTCCGGCCTCCCTGTGTGGAGTTTGCATGTTCTCCCTGTGCCTCCGTGGGTTTTCTCCGGGTACTCCGGTTTCCTCCCACATTCCAATAACATGCGTGGCAGGTCATTGGAACACTCGAAATTGTCCCGGGGTGTGATTGTGAGCACGAATGGTTGTTCGTCTCTGTGTGCCCTGCGATTGGCTGGCAACCGGTTTAGGGTGTGCCCCGCCTACTGCCCGATGACACCCGCACCCCCCGCGACCCTAATGAGGATGAAGCGGTTCGGAAGATGAATGAATGAATGAATAAATAAATAGATAGATAGATAGATAGATAGATAGATAGATAGATAGATAGATAGAAAGATAGATAGATAGAGATAAAAATTAAGCACTGTTTTTTTTTAAACTCATTCACTCCCAAAGACGTTTTTAAACGTCTTTTCAGACTTGGTCTAGAATTGGCTGGTACTGATTAATTGTGTTGCTGATTTGAATTAATATATTGGACATTATAATAATATTTAAGATATCATTTATTTGTCCCACACTGGGGAAATTTACAGTCTACAGCAGCAAGATTGCGGGTAGAAAGAAAGAAAGGGTATTTGGAAATAATACAAAGAGAAAAGCTTTGCTCATTGTCAGCACAAAACCAACAGAAACATTTTATGATAACAAATGCTGATGACTGCCAAATTATGTTCTCTTCAAATGTGAAAAACAAGTGAACAGAGATTGTGATTGGCATCAAAATTGTGGCTCCCACATTTAAATTTCACTACTTGACGGGAGCAAGAGGTTCACGATGGTGGACAAAACACAACAAAACGTTGATGAGGGACAAATAAATGTCAACTTATCTTTAAGGCCCGACTGATTAATTGGCTGGCTTATGTAATTGGCTGATATGAGCTCTTGTAAATTCAAATGCAAATGCAACTTCAAATATTTTTTGTTTGCAGTTTGTTTTTACATCAGACAAGGATAATGATATTCAAACACCGCCATACTTATCTGAAAAAAGTGAGCGCCCACGTGGCCATGCCACATAAATATATTGGGACAACAATAGAGTATAACATCTTAATCAACCTTGAGTATATATATTCTGATTCAATTCTCACAGTCTTCTTTTATCAACACCACAATACAGTCCGTCAGAAGAGTTTCAATAAAAGCCGTAAAAAAAAAATTAAAAAAAGAAGTGCAGTTAGCTAGCTGAATATTGGTGATGAGTTCAATTCTCACTCCAGATCCAAAATATTGGCTATTCCAGTAAGAATCAACAGTTTCATTAATTTCCCTTGAAAAAATGATCCATTCAGATTGCTCTGATGTCATCTCGATACGTCTCACAGCCACCAGGGGACATATGTGCATGATATTCAGGGTTTGCTATGATATCCCGGATTTGATTAATCTGCATTATATTCCCCAGTATGCAATTAAGCATTTGCTCAATTTAGAATTCTGTACAAGTTATGTGTTATGTTTGGTTGATGTTTTGTTTTTCCAACATGAAAATCATTCCGCTGTCGACAGATGTTTCCCTCAGTTTCACATTAAAATACATCTTGTGATATTTGTGACATATTGGAAATGAACGTACTTCGCTGAGTCAATATTTATCTCCAGTATAGGCGAGTTATATTGGTTTAGGGCATGTTAATTAAAAATTGGTGCAGCCTTTGGTGGCTCGAGTAATATACTAGCAAGACCAGAGCGCCACGGGAATTAATTTCTGCGCACTGGGCCGGAGCCAGATAATATGCAGACATGATGAACATAAGCCGGACTGTCTTTGTCTGTCCACTTGTGCTCATTCAAGTGTCCCGTCTCTCCCTGCTGCTGTGGCTAAAAAAAAAACACAGATGATCAGGATCATAGGTCAGATGATCAAAGGTTGAGGAGAGGCTGCATTTGACACGGTTTTCAACATGATGTGTACGAGCTGCGGATTTGGGAACTGCGGGTCCCTCTTAAAATGTAGCAAAAGTTTCGGATACAAATTCACTTCATCAATATTAATGTCATATATACCACAAATTGAATGTGCCCAAGAAAGCTCGAAATCGCCAAACCAAGAATCTGCAATTCAGTGGACTAGGGGTAAGCGTGTCTGCTTCACAGTTCTGATGTTTCTGGTTTGAATCTCAGCCACACGCCTCTAGACTGTAAACAAACACAGTGGTGCTCAGCTGGAGATGTCCTGGCTATCCATCTGATTAGAAAAACAACTAGCACCCTCTTTTGGACTCTTCGGGTGGAGGCAAAAAAAAAACATTCCATTTTTTTGGGGGGTTCCTGTAATAATTTACACTGTTTGAACTGTTACTATTGCAATTGAAGAATTCACGAGTAACGATTGACCTTGGACATTGCTAATAAGACAAGATTTATCTGGTTGATGTTTTATTTGATTAAATTTGTTCCTGCTTCACAAAATATTTTTATATTTTGCACATTGTTGCCTTAAAACCAAGCTAAGTACCGAACAAAGATAAACGCAACAAAAAAAAAAGAACAAAATTGTAGTAGGAACTTTGATCAACTATACATTTACACGAGACATTTACAGTGTTGATAAAAAGTTTACACACCCCTGTTCAAAACCCAGAAAAACGATTCAATGCGACCCTTGAGATGTTCAACAACAGCAACAAAAAAATAAATGCAAAAATTGAGGGGGGGGGGTAAAAATAAAAAACTGATATCATATGGTTGCACAAGTGTGCACACCCTCTTGTAACTGTGGATGTGGCTATGTTCGGAATGAACCAATCGCAGTCAAACTCATGCTAAACGGGAGTCAGCACACTACTGCCACTATTTAAAGTGCCTCTGTTGAACCCCAGATACACCTCTGATGTTCTAGTAGGCTTTCCCCGACATGCTTATCAACTGCACATTCCCATACAGAGTTTCAGCATCAATGGCTACCTGCGGGCAAAACTATAATGTGGCGTGTGGTAAAAACTGACTGTGAGTGTGAGTGTGACTTGTTTTTTTTCCTTCTTTTTGTGCTGTGCAATTGACTGCCGACCAGGCCAAAGTGTACCCCAATAGCGAGCTGCACCCTGAATGTTATTCAGTACATTGGGCTATTTGAGTGACAGCATCGAGGAGGTTTGAGCACTTTGCTGTTAGCTGAACTACATCCATATTCAAATATGATCTGAAATGATGAAAAAAACATGCCGCTCCAAGGTTTATGACATCTAAATTGTGAACGAGGCTATTTAAGAGAACAAAAATGACTCCTTTCAACTTGAGCCCTGCGACTCCTCCGTGTGGACAATTCAAGCCTCGCAAAGCCAACGGGTTCTACAGAGAGAGAGAGAGAGAGATGGCTTGCGAGAGAGGGCTTTGAGGAAAGTCTTTTTGTGTTGGAGCCTTTGAATGTCTATTCTTTAAGATCTCTATTCCCTCTGCTGAAGTTCACAGTGTGTATGTGTGTGTGTGTGAGCAGGGAAAGGCGAAGGGTGGAAATCATAACACTGATGATGAGATGACACCCACCATACTTTGGAGAGCAATTTTGATTCTTTACACATTTTTCCTAAAGTCAGACAAATATATCCAGAAGCTATGGCTGTATTCTTTAGGGCGGTCGGAATGGTTGTTATGACAGCGAGCCGTGTCAATCAGACACGGTGGCTTGAAGAAGTAAAATAAACATGAAACGAGCCGAGTTATATAAAGCTCGTCTTGATGTTCGGCATCATACCTCTTTACCCCTGGTGTGTGTGTTCTATAATGGCACAAAGTAAGGACGGCTTGGCGCCGTCTTTTTCATCTCTCTCTCTCTGCCTTTTGTTAGTTGCGTCGAGAGCGGCAACGAGCCAGAGAACGGAGAAGGAGGAAGACGAAGAGGAGGCTGCTTGGGATTGGACCTGGTCCCTGCACACCCAATTAAAGGCATCTTCTGCTCAAAAGACAGTCTGGCAACATGTGTTCTGACATTTGTCTTCCTGAGTGTTGTGATTTACCGTACCATGGAGCTAAAGGCTAAATTAGCAGCCGCCCAACATCAGAGACTGCACAGCGACGTCGGATTGGCGAGTATTGTCGGAGAGGATCAGAGAGGCAGCCGGAGCGCCTCTGTCTTGTTTTCATCATCGCGTGCAGCAAGAGAGAGCGCCGACGACTCTTGGTTGACTGATGAGTCCGAGTCATATAATACAAATCATGCGCATTGAAATGACTACGATAACAATTGATCAAGACTCGATCAGGAAGGCAGATATTCAATGACTTTTAGGATGAAGCTTTCCAATGAGGTCCAATACAAGAGGTGCATCAATTGCACTGGGTGATTGAAAAATAACTTCCTATTTTAAAATACAGTATCTATCTATAACAATATCATTATGTTTTTTTGGTTGCATTTTTGTGGGATTTATTCTTTCGTTTTATAAATTGCACTGGGGAATGATTAAAAAAATTAGGCTGTGTTAAATTTTTATGGTGACTAAAACTAAAATTGACATGCTGCTTCCAAAATTGCAGTCATATTTTTTTTTCTTGCAAGTCAACTTTTTTTTCTCCACAGTTTACCAAATAAGCAACATTCAACCGATTTGCAGTAGGAAAATCTTGCCAGTTTATTACGGTCGGACTCATCTACAGCTACAACTTTTTTGTCCAGTCACAATTCAGATGGTGCAGTGAGAAATGTGTGCAGCTCCCCATTACGATCAATATCTGCCAACCAAAAGCTAGCATAGATAGCATAGAAGGTATTAGGAACCATTTTATGTTTTAGGCTCCTTTTTTTTAGTTTTCAAAGTTTGTAACTCTTCCCACTGAGTGTTTTATCGACATAAATACACATTTATTTCATTTATTTTTTTCACGAAAACGGGGATCCTATACCTCAAAAATTTAATACGGTTGAGAAAAACTCAGATCAGTTTTGGATTGTGCACAAAAAATAAATAAATAAATTGTCCAAAACAGCTGTCAAAAGCTGAACAAAAAAATGTTCCCCAGTGTTATCTATGATCATTTTATAACTTTTGTGGGGTTTATTCTTGACTTTTTTATATGAATGTTTGGGCGGCATGGTGGTCCACTGGTTGGCACGTCCAGCTCACAGTTCAGAAGTTGCGAATCCAGCCTGTACCTTTGCTGTGTGGAGTTTGTATGTTCTCCCAATGCATATGTGGGTTTTCTCCACAAACTTCATCTTCCTCACGTTCAATAATGTTAGGTTCTCGACTATAACTTGCCATCGGTGTTAATGTGAGTCTCAATGGTTGTTCGTCGATACCTGAACACACTGTCTTGTCAGTAACAACATTTTAGGCTTGAGCTAAAAAATTTTTACTTTGTCCTTATGAGAAACATCAAACACACACACACACACACACACACACACGCACGCACACACACACACACACACACACACACACACACACACACACACACACACACACACACACACACAC
>CAAKHF010025369.1:22641-37811 GCA_901007745.1 Hippocampus kuda | reverse complement strand
CCCCGCGCCCCCATCCCCCTTCTCCCTACCGCTTCAGCTCTAATAGAGATCCTTCTTCCCCAGACACTGCTTTGATGTCTTCCTGTGGGACGTGCTTGTGCCACACAGGATCCTCTGGTAAGTCTTAGAACCAGGCTGTAATAACGCTACTAATTACACAACTACACAAAAAAAAACTCGACCTTGCACTCGATTTACCTGCCTCTTTGCTAACCCGCCTCAGAAGTCAACTTTTGTCGCAGTTTTCACACAAATTTGTGAAAGTGGAACACAAATACCAGAACGTGAGTCCTCAACTCAGAGAGAAGCCGGGGGAGTTCGGATTGGTTGGCGGTAACATGAGAGCGAGCTGGCAAGGTGAGAGGATGCTGCAGTAGCAGAAGGCTGCCTTGCGGTCAGCAGGGGGAACAAGACATCGGGCCTCAGGGAAAAGCTCTTAACTTCTGTCAGGCACCAATAACCACGCCATTTTTCACCTCTGCGTTTTTAACAGAGAAAATCATCCTGCTCTCAAGTCATAAGACCTCGACTCGCGCGCCATCACGAGTCAATTCCAGCCCCGACTTCAACGATTCCTCTCTCAGGCACTAATCTCTACTTCTTATTTCATTTTATTTTATGTGAGGGGTTTATCCTCTCACTCACATGCATGCACACGCACTGGTCACTTCATTAGGTACATCAGTGTCATGCATTGAATCAGAAAGTTATTTTACGTCGCGGGTTCCAGGTTTATATTTGTTTTGGGCTAACTCAAGGTTAAATCTGGTGTAATTCACAGTTGACCACTAATGACGACACACTTAGTTTGAAACTATAAATTTGAAAGAACAAAACAGGTATTTCAGCACACGTGTCTCTGAGGAAAATTATCCAATGTCTTCCGTCATCTTGCTATTTAGGGCTTAAAAAAAAGATATTTATTCTAAACACATCGAGGTATCGGTCGACTTTCACTGTTTGTACAATCTTTTTGTGTTGTCAATTGCTGTTGCTCTGTGCATATTATGCATGTTCAAAGCCGTTAAGAAATAAAGTGCCATACATGGTAGAACAATTTAGAGAGCATTTAAATAGAGTATTTCTATAACATGGATTTTACTTAGTGCGGGGGTGGTCTGGAACATAACACCTGCACAGGAAGGGGGATTACTGTATCCCTCAGTATGACATCATAATAAAACAAAACCATCAAATTATACATTCAATAAATTAGATGTAAAAATATATTAAATCATTAAGAAAATGAACAGGTGATGACGTTGTGCGCTCACCGGAACTTCAATATTAGAGTAAATGAATTATAATCTTCAGTGTCAAATTTTTGACACAGCTTTCGCCTTGGATCTTGTGCAGGTGAACCTAATTTTGTGGCCAGCAAGTGCATCTGCGGTGAGGAGCTCGCACAATTAAAATGGTGCAACATCATAGTATATAAGACAGCAGCATGCATTAAGCCCTTGTAAAATGTTACTTTTTACTTACCATTAATAACATTATTTCATGTCAGAGAAAGTACAATATTTCTGCTCATATAATTTTAATAACTGGTTACAGTATATGCTGGGCTGGAAAAGTTTTTGTGGTGATCCACTGAGGTAAGGCTGCAGCTAGGTGGTGCTATTGAAAGCCAGGCCTCTGTGCGGCAAAACTACAAAGTGCACTCGAGCTCACAAAAATGAAAAAAAAAAACAAAAAAAAAACATTCACATTAACATTCACTGAACATCATTAAAAAAACAAAAAACAAAGAAACAACTCAACTGCACAGCTGACATTGATATACACAACGTGTGATAGTCTCCAACTGTTCCTTCTCAAATGACAGCAATGACTATTGCACTCTCACTCTGACTGCAGGTCTGCACCCAAAAGGCTCAGATTCTTAAAGGCTCACAACGCAACAAGAATATGTTGCCATACATCACAACGATTCACCCTTTGAACTGTCACCAACATTTCACTCAGCCTCTCTCTCGACACGTTCATCTGTCAGGCTGAAATCATAAATACAATCATTTCTCCAACGTCGTCTCTTTATTCCGTCAACTTTTTTCAAATGTGACTCTGCCTCTTCATTTCCGACGCATGAATAAGTGAGAGGTCATTAATATGTCTCTTTCATTATACTAAGGAACTCAGCACTGCTTGCCGAGACATGCGTTTGCAGGGTTTGGGCCACTGATGTCCGATTTGTAAGGCTATGCCACCGCATCCTTGTTGAAATAAATTACATTTATCTAAAACCTTTTTCCTTCACTCCTAATGAAAAGATAGTAAGAACGTTTGACAGTGTTGCATCCTTTTAATATTACATTGATTAAATGTGAGAACATGTTTGTTCTGAGGAAAATCAATTAAAGATTAACAACCTGAATGTGACTTAGCCTGAACGTCAGTTTGGGTTTACATACTAGCTAATGTTCATATTTGCTAGTTTCGCTAACACCAGCTTGAAATAAAATTAGAGACATTAACACGGAATTTTACTTTAGTTAACTCAACTTTGTTTTGTTTTGTTTCCCAGGAAATACTAGCTAATGTTAACATTAGCTTGCTAGTTTGGCTAACACCATCTGAAACGAAATTTAAAGCCATAAACAAAAATATTACTTCAGTTAATTTAACTTGTATTGTTTTATTGTAGGTTCCTAGGAAGTGAAGGGCCAAACTGTTGCCTGTAAAACATGTTCGGTAACACGATAACATACGACAGCACAGTGAGCTACGCAAGCCTCACAGGCTATGGCGGGTACGCCGGCTTCCTCCCGCATTCCGTGTTAGGTGAACCGAAGACTTCCGATTGTGACTGGTGGTAATGGTTGTTTGTTTAAATGCATCCTGTGATATGTTTCACCCCAAGTCATCTGGGCAGATTTTCAAACTAATTTTCAGGGGTTGCTGCCAGGGCCTATTTGTTGCTAAAAATTGCTACAGTAAATGCCCTTGCCATTGTGTGATGATGTTCTTGGGTAATTACATTAAACATTTTGTAGGTTGCACAGTGGCAGTATTTCAAATTGGTTGTCCATCCCAGCATGAAATCTGTGAAGAGTAATTTAGGGTCATGTTTTAGTTGTAAAAGTAAGAACAAAACAACGCACAATTCAAAGTAGGTTGGTTTTATTCATATTTAATTTACATACCGCTGGTGTCAGGTCAGAACCTGCTGTGTCAAAATTTGGTAAAATTCGTATTTCTACATTTGTCAGTCCACACATGGAGGTGTTATTATTTTTATTTATTTATTTCTTACAAATTATTGACTAATTTGAAGTGTTAAAAATGGCTTGATCTCTTTGATGATGCAATGCTAATGGTTGAACAAACATGCAATTTTTGGGGTGATGCTATTGGAGGTACGAGCATTCCAACAGATGCCAGTGATATACATTTGTATCTGCAGTGTATTTGATTAGTTTTAACTGTAGATGTTTCACTTTTCATCATCTTAAGTACAGTTATCAAACAAGCCAACGGAGAAAATCCACATCTCATGAAATCAAATGTTGAGTATTTTGCAAGACGAGCATGATTTCCATCTGCAGTGAGTGAGTGCATTGAGTTTGAGGGAAAAATGTATCGTTTTAGCTTTTGGCCCACTTTTTAATAGATGCTTACATTCCTAAACACATTTGTAAAGTACATGCAGTCGCTAAATTTGTTGCAAGGTGTTTTTTGTGGGGTGGGGTTCAGGGGGCTGAAAAGTTGCTAAACCTAGCAAAAAAAAAAAAAGTGCTAAGTTGGGATCAATTTACCTGGGCTAGACTCCAGCTCACCTACAACCCACACGAATGGATGCCCGACAGACTCAGCGTCTCATCCAAAGACACTTCAACAGTGGATTCAAACCGACGAGCCTCGGTCACTGGACCGGCCACCCGGGTCTGGAAGAATCCAAAGCGTGCTAGGAAAAGTGCAGGGGTCAACGGCAACGTCTCAGAAATAAGAGTACTGTCTGCTCCTGTGTGCAAGGGGCAAGAGGAGGATCACAACCCTAAGTCCGATAAATCATACATACTAATGCCAAACAATCATAAATACTAAAATTGTATAATGCCGGAGATGCTAAACTTAATTTGTGTGTGCTGTGTGGTGGTCAAACTTACATTGAGAGTCTTTTGAAAAACATTTTGTTTGGTTCCTTCTATAAGCTCGGCAGACAAGATTAAAATGGAAGCTCATCAGTCTCCTTGGCCGTTGTCTGATAAAACTTTTTATTTGAAGGGTGTCCTATCTGCTGTGTCTCTTGTGTCTTCCTCCAGTGCGCAACCTGATTTGAAATATAGCCTTACATAATAAGGGAGAAAAATAGAGTGGTGTTGCGCCCGAGAGCCGGTGTCAGCTTAATCAATCATTTTTAAATGCGGGCGGGCGAGCTTACTCCACTCTCTTCACATCCTTCCTCTTCTAAACAAAGTGACAGCAGCATAATTCATTTTTACTCAGAAATTAAAATTTGTCCTTGTGTCTTTTTGGTTCAAACCCAGGGCAATGTTATCTGCGTATTTGTGTGGATGTGGTTGGATGTGTAAAACTCGGGTACACACAGAGACTATCAGGCCAAATTTGAGCATTTTCCCCACTTTCTAACATCAGCACAGGCCCAATTGTGAACAGTCAAAGTTCATTTCTACGCAAACCAGTTCAAAGTTCAGTTCACAAATTTTAAAAACACATAGTCTAGTTCATAGTTCATCATTTAAAAATTCACCGATTCAAAATTGAACTTTTTGATTGGCATTTTGATTGGCTGTTTCATCAACGACCATGTGATGTTATTCACCAACGATTTTGAATCACAACAAAATGAATGGTCGGCCACTCACAAAAACGAATTGCCCAACCAGCCCATTGCGCCACAATTCACTCTGGTTCAGCCATGTCAATCGGTGTGCAGCGGGCTGATGGTGCCTCACTGATGACGCACCAAAGTCATTCGCCACAATAAAAATGACAAGGAGAGTGAGTATGTGACCGCAGTGTAGTTCGTGAGATAACGTTAGCCTAGACAAGAAATTTGTCTTCTTCGTATTTTCTCGTCGTCCAAATGCCTTAAGGCACTGAGCTGCCCCTCACAGGTCAGTTTAGGTACTTCAACAGAGATCCGTACACACACTGTTGAATCAATAATAAAAACACATTTTCCTCGTCATGTGAGGTCTCATACTGGTAAAACGTTGAAAAAGCGGTACGTGTGTATCACGCTTAGCTCTATAATAGTGCCTGTTATATTCCCTAGAGTTCCAGGTCCTCTTAGATTCAATAGGTGAGGAATGCAGGGGTCGAATTGCACAGGGTGAAAAGGTCAAGGCAATTTGGAGGAGCTTAAGTTAAGCAGAGGGAAAGAAATTTGGCCTGCTTGCTTGGCAGTCAGAGCTACCCATTGGCTCCCTGACAAAAAGTCGGCCCTTGCCGTAGCGCAGCTCCGGAAGTTAGACAGTGTTATAAAATAGTCTTGTTGCTGTGCTATACAAGCTGCGGTGGATACATGAAAAACATTGGACAGGCCAAAGACATATAGGTGCTCTCTTGGGGTGCTCGTTTTCATTTTCTGCATCAACTTATCGTACATCACTGGACATGCAATGAGTACAATAACAGCCTGATGGGATGTTAGTCAAGAATCCTATTGAAAAAAAAATCAGCATATCCAAGAGTGATCATGTTCAGGATTAACGGACACTGTCAAGAGTGGTAATTGTGTCACTACACTTTATTTTCAATTCTGTTTTGAATCTTGGATATTACATTGATGAAAGTTCTCAGTCCCTAATTTGAAGACGTGGTTGACATCAAAATGGCTGTGACGACGGAGCTGCCAACGGTCCTGTAAGAATCCCGCAAGGTGTGCATGAAAGCATGGTAAAGAAGTCGTTTTTAGCTTGGATTTGAAATATATCATTTGTGATGCCATTCCCGGAACTTTTCTGACACACCTCTGATAAACTGGTCTGAAGTACAGTAATAGTATATTCAGATTATTATTTTATTTATGATATATTTTTAAAATTAATCAACCAATTAATCAGTTATCTGAATTTTATTCAGCCAATATCAGAATCAGCATAACCTAAAAAAAATCCATATTAGTTGGGGCCTAATAATTAGTTAACGTTATGCTTGATTAATCAGACATCTCAGGGAAGTCAAATTTAGCAATCAAAACGTGAATTCTGATAGAAACGGCAATAAAGCACAGTTGACGTTCTAGAAGAGCTACATCTTTTTTTACCATGTCGTACAAATGAAAAAAAGATGGTCAAAGAGCTCCCAGGGGGCAGACGCATCTCACAGTCCACGTGTGCGTGCTTAGATGGGCGTGTAGGCCTCGTGATCACGTGAGGCAGCACGCCGGTTTGGACCGTAGCAACAAGCCGAGCAGAGCACGCTGGTTGCCGCGGCGACGCTTGACGGCAGTCGTTTACGACCGCCTGTCTCAAAAAACGAGAAGTCTCATGTCAAACTGTTGTCAGTCGACGATTTTAGTGGAGAAGCCTGCTTGTACCTCGTGAAAACAAAAGTCGCCGCGATTTTACACGCGTTTGAAATGACGCGACTTGAATGACGCGTTTGAAATGTTTGAAATGACACTGCCGCGTGTTTTGAAGCATTCAGAGCCACTCTGAGGAGTTGTTACAAGTGCAGCATGCAGTACCCTGTAGGTGGCATAATGGAAACCTCTTCACCTCTGAAATAAAACGATGCAAGGGCGAAAAGAAGAGTTCAGTGGTGCGTAAAGGTAGTGACAAGGTGTCATTGCCGAGTAAAAGTGCGCCGGTTCGATCAGCGAGGATTACTTACGAGGCCCTGTGTATTCCTCCTTTTGGCAACCTCTCCCTCCTTTTTTCCCCCCTCCAGTTTGCATGAGTGGAGCGCTCACTAGCGCTACCAGTGGACAATCAGACCCGCACACCCACCTCCACACACGCTCGCATTTCTCATTTTGTTACTTCTACTCCAAATTACATCGCTGAGGCTTGGTGGCGCGCACAGGGGGGAAAAAGCGGAGAGAATAGTTAGAAGTGCACGCCGCAGCGAGGCAGCGAACCACCACATCCAACATGGAGTCCCCGCCTGATCCAGCGAGCGACCCGGGCAACAGCGCCTCGGAGCCGGCTACCCCGGTCAGGGAAACCCCGGTAAGCCTGGAGACGCTCCGGAAAGCGGACCACCCAGCCCCGGTTCGAAGGCAGACCTGCTCGAGCACCAACAGAGGTGAGTAAGGCTGTGGAGAAATGTGACGAGCGTTTTGGGGGACCGTGAAACTTCCACATGAATTAAATAGCTCGGGTAAAATAATTGCAGTGTATCAGCATGGAGCTGCTTTCATTCGAGTGGGCGCAGCGGTTTATTATTTCTTTTTGGAACGCGTTAATAGCGTTCATTCATCACGGCTCAAAACATATCTGATATAACCAGTCACATGGATAACCAGTTACGTTCTAGTTATTTTTATGGGGAGCAAACGCGTTCCAAGCAGGGTGTCAAAAGTTTACAAACTGTGGACCGCTTTATCGATCGAGCTTGGCGTGGATGTGGGCTGTGATCCAGCTCGCGAGCGTTTGACTGAAATGACATCTCTATTTTTTTTTTTTTACTGTGCGTTAAAAAAATATACAAAACACGTCCCGGCTGCTGGATTTGGTTGTCTTTTACGCACCGCGCCTTCTACGTGGAAAGCCTTACACACTGGGCCTTCCATTTAACATAATGTGGACTGTCTTTGGATCTATTCGTGTTGTACAAGTACAAGAGACAATTTAACCACACCCCCCACGGTAGTCCTCTTCTCGTCCAAGTTAAAAATGTTTTATTATTATTATTATTTTTTTTTATTGATTCCTCTAAGATGAGTGGGTGTCCAAACGCCACACAATTGAATATAATGACGTGCTGCCCACTGACAATTAATTCATTCGACGGTGTTTTGTGTACATGTGCGCGCGCCCTCGTCTTCCTGCCGTGTATATTTAGAGTGTGATATGGGGAATGTGGAATGTGAGCTGGTTATGTAACAGGTTTAGCCATAAACACAGGCGCACAAGCCGAGGGTTAGAAATCATCACATAATCGTCAGTTACAGATCTTTTCCTTTCTCACCACTTTACGGGCACTTTTGGAGCTGATGTTCGGTGAAATAAAAACCACCCCTCCGGTATTTACACAGCAACAAAGGAGAGGGGGAAAAAGTGTGTGACTTGTGGCTTGGCAAAGGCTGACTGCTGTTATGTAATAGCGGGGCACAGACAGGTAGTTGGGAAGCTCGGATTGATTTTTTTTCTTCTCTTTCTCCTCTTCACGAGTCTGACTTTGAGAGTCTCCTAACCTGCTGACCCACATTCACCCCCCACCACCCTATTTTATGCACACGATTAAAGAGTGTCTGGGAAGGAGAAGGAACGACAGGGAAAAAGAACGGCTCTTGTCTGTTATGTAATGCCGAGAAGAGAGAAAGAAAAAGCAGACGCATGTTTAACCCCTCCTGCTTGGAATGATTCGTCCCGCTGTTCGGTTTCAAGTAAGGTTAAACGACTACAAGAGAAAAGTCACTTTGCTTGGACAACTTTTTAACATTTTTTTGGGGTCCAAACTTGGCATGACAACTCTTATGTGAAATAGATTGCAATAGATCCTCCGAATTGATTGTTTTGCTCACAGAGCAGTTCATTGAGCATTCTGGTCAATCACATTGTTTTTTTTTTCCTTTTCTTGATGCTACACAGCTTCAGGTTTCATGATTTCGTGGAAAAAGTAGACAATTGATTCGTAGCTCATTTCAAATGATCTTTAAGTAGCTGTCTGCAAACTTGATCGCTGTAATTACAATCTGTTGTTGTTGTGTCGCTGCCACCTAATCAATAGCCTCTTAAATGTTGGATGGAGGACACAAAGCAAAACACGCATTGGTTTGAAAAAGAGGCCTCTTTAGGATTGGGATGCAGTGAAGCTGAAGAAATCTTCATTCACAGTACAATGTTAGGACAGCTGTACAAAATCAAATAATTCACGTTAGGAGCCACCCATCCCATACCATTAGCAAGAACCGATACTTGACAATTCCATTATGCAGGCCCCAAGCATGTCGGGGGCCCCTTCGAAGAAGCCCACCTGGTTGATACATTAGTTATAAAATCTTATATTCCTTATTCCCTGTCGAACAAAAGTGGCAGCGGGGCCCTCCCGGTCATTTAACATAATATCATTCACAATATTTTTAATTTCTGTGTCATCGGGAAAATATCGGTTACCCTTTGTGACGATCACTGCAATTATGGGGGTCCAGATTTGGGTTCATTGGCTTGACATTACATCTCGCAATTTTGATGAGAACATATTTTATTTTCATGAAATATTATTTAAAACTTTTATTGAGCATGACTTAAAATTCATTCAAATATGACTGTTTTTGTATTTGCAAATATGTGAATGTGTTTCTTCGTCAGGGTTCGTACAAGATCGCAAATGGCCGCAAAGAATAATTTTTATGGTTTCAAAGTATTTTTCTTGTCGCAAAGAAATTTTGAACATGTTCGCATCCTATTCCTTTAAACACAGAGTGATTTACAAACTAGTCTATGTCCACATCATTGAATAAGAAGAAAAGAAAGAAAGCAAAGCACCAGCCGTTAGACAACTTGCTGTTGCTAGCTGGTGCACTCGTTGCTAGCACCTAGCATTTAACAGCTAACTGCTGGCCAGGAACGGTGAAGACTTGTGTCAAATCATACACAACGTATTTTACTCGCGATTTCATGGCGTCCTAAATTAGCCATTGAATCTGATTTTGGGATGACGTTGCGTTAATGTTGCTAGCAACTGTGTGATAGCCATAAAAACTGCCATAAGGGCAGCCGAAATGTTGAAATAAACAAGTCAAACTAGCCGTCACGCCATCACGTGGGCCCACCCTCAAAATAAAAGCCTGTTAAGGCTATTGCATTGTCATCAGTATATTATTTGGTAAGCTTTTATTTTGAAGTTAGCCTTGTGTTGTATGTTTGAGGCTTCCTTGACATGGGTAAATGACGTGGCACACACCAAATAAACCACCACCGGAGGCATACCAAATCCTCCATTTTATTTATTTGTTCATTTATTTATTTTGAGATACCCAAATGACTGAAGGAGTCATATGAGTATCACAAAAATGGAAATAGAACAACAGAGGTTACTGTGGACTCATGTGAAATCCGGGTATGCCATACTCAGTCCCGGTACGCCACAGGCAAAAATTGAGACGTGCTGGTACTCCTTACCATTTAAAGTACTGACTGTATGTATAAAGATTCTTCGGCTTTGAGAGCCAGTCAGTAAGAATGGCTAGGGTGTTGTCTCTGCTGTGGCATCAAATTGCATTCTTCAGTGTAATTATCACATTCCATGTATAATTATTATGACGCATCGTTAGTCACACACGCACAATTTACATTTATCAAGATACTGTCCAGAGAGGTATGCGTTACACAAAAGGTTGATTATTCTGCTTGTAGTGTGCTGTGGCGTAACGCGTCACTGTACGACATCGACAGTCAACTACAACTACGATGATATTGATATAATTTCTTTTGGAAGAAAAAGAAATCCCTCAGCATGCTCTCAATTGAATCAATCAATGTGTTCTGTGCTTAACACCAGCTTGTAGTTCATATGAATATTTCAGAGCTGTGGGAGGGTTTTTAGAAGTGATTTGCTTGTAGAAAACAAATCAAACCTGACATTACAGCTTGGTGTCTGATTGAAACTGAAATCAGCCCCTGTTAACGGACGTATTGCCAGACTTTCTTTCATCCAGCGGTTTTATTTTTGGACTGTGAAATGAGAGATCTCAGCTCTCACGGTGGCAGCCTTTATTTTGTTGTCGCCGCTTCTCAGTGGACGCGGTTGCAGCCAAGCGAAAAATATTTTTGAAATAAATATATATATATATATATTTTTTTTCTCGGAAAATCTTTTAAGACCACAGAGGTTCCTTGGAGCTTTCATGCTACTTGAGCGGACATTGCTTCACTTACTGACTTCTCACATTTGATGAGCTAGTGCTAGAATGCTAGAAAATGATACAGGTCGTAGGCGCTTAGCCTGGACTGAGCCCCGATGTCTTTTTTTTTTTGTCTTTCTGTCGATACCATCAATATTGAATTTCACCCCTCCTGTGTTTTCATTTTACAGGTGATAATCTCACTTATTTAAAGCTCTTGTGTCACGCACTTGTTCCTTTTTTTTTTTGAAGGATTGATTTGTGAAACAGGCCAGCAAACATCTGTTAGCGCACCTGACAAAATGTGTTTCTCTTCTGCTCACTGTGCGGGCAATGACATCTGGTCCCAGTTTAGACTTTGGCACGGCTCCTGCGGGGGAAAATAAGGTATTCTCGTTTTATAGATTTCAAAGGTCAATTTGCATTTGAGCGTAGGAGTGCTTATCTAAGGAGGAGGTGAGTTTCAACGTAACATCAGAATGAAATGTTGCTCGGATCCACCTTTTTTCTCCATACGAGAGGCGCTCTCGGTTCTCTTCCCGTGACTGTTTGAAAACACAAATTTAGAAGTCTTGTCTGTGCGTCTGCTTATTTTGCATTCAGGAAGTTTTCAGATGAATTTGCATGGCTTTTCTGGCTCACAAGACATTTTATTAGGCACACATGCAGAATTCAAGGTAATGATGCTCACCTTGGATTTGAATTGTCAGATAGGTATTCATGTACTTTTCAAAATTTTTTATTTTATTCATGTGATGCTGCTCTTTTTTTTCAAACTAAATCAGAGGATTGAAATGCTCAATGAATACCTCTCAGTATATGATGTGGTGCTGCTGTACAACTTATAAACACATTGTTGGCTCGCTCCATAGCATACAGGTGTGATCTCAGTACTAAGTGTTCAGTGTGTTTTGATTGCTGCGTTATAATGTATTTTGTAGTTGATTCCTGCAAATGCTGCAACTATTAGTAGACTTCAAACAAATTTTAATCGTCCGGATGATCAGTTGTAAAGTCAGAATTTGCCGATGGATCAATTTATTAATCATCGGATCCCATTTTCTGTGGATTCAATGTTTCTCAGCATTTTAAGGAGACTTTTTTAGGGATTATTGTTATTTTTTTTTTCCCCATTGCATTTTAACAGGCGTCAATTATACGTGAATTGGGGCTATTTGTGGGCCAGGCCAGTACCAATTCCCCGCGAATAGCAGGGGATTACTATGCATCCATTTATCCAGCCATTTTCCGATCCACCTTATCCTCACAAGGGTCGCTGGGGGTGTTGGAACCTATCCCAGCTATCTTCGGGCAGTAGGCGGGGGACACCCTGAAACAGTTGCCAGCCAATCGCAGGGCACACAGAGACGAACAACCATCCGCGCTCACACTCACACATAGAGACAATTTTGAGTGTTCAATCAGCCTGTCATGCATGTTTTTTTGGAATGTGGGAAGAAACCGGAGTACCCGGATAAAACCCACGCAGGCCCGGGGAGATCATGCATACTGCACACAGAAAGGCCGGAGCTGGAATTGAACCTCTGCACTGTGAAGTCGACACGCTAACCACTTGACCACCACCGGGCTGGCCGCAGGGGAAGACTACAGTAAAAAAAAAAAAAAAAAAAAAAAAAAAAAAAAAAAACTCGATGGACTCGATACATTAGTCAATTTTCTGATCAGATTGGTAATCGCAAATCAGTGATCCATGATCGGCTCCAAAATGGTGATCGTGTAAATCCTTGCTATTATATATTTGGACGAGTAGAGTGTCATGACGTTTTGAAGTATCACTCCAACTCAATACTGCTTCATTTTTTTCCCGTAGTGTTAATAGAATTCAAAATTTTATATAGTAGTTATATTTATATAGTAGTTTTTATAAAGATGGAAGAAAACCCCCCCACATTGTCACATTCCACTCGAGCTCCTGCTGATGTAACCTCCTGCATGTTAAAACACTTCAAACCACATAATAATACATGACAAATTGGATCTTTAAACGAGCTATTTTTAATTCAGGATGCTGTTTCGGTCAATTTTGGTTGCCTGATTATGTTTCACGAATGACTGACTGCGCCTCAGCTCCCACACGCTTCTTTCCCCACAACAACATGGTTTTATTGTCTTCTGCATCCTTAATGAGATAGACCATTGCCTTGACCAACATGATAGATTTCCAGAGCTTTCAAATGGTGGAGTATCGTAAACACGCATCTCGACAAAGTGAATAGCATAGCAGCATTTGCTTATAGATGTAAGCCCATCTGTTTTTTTTTTCCCCCCAAAGGTCAAGTTGTTTTTTTTGGTGTCATTTACGCTCCCTCTCCTTTTCCCCACTGCACCGACAGCAAACTTCATTGATCTTTGTTGCATCGTCTTAAAAAACGGATTACCCGGGGGGAATTAACATGATCATTGGAACGCTAAAGTAAACACACTCTGTGATCACAGTTGAATGATTCCGTTGTTTTGTGGATTTTGTTTTGTAATGTTTGATTAATTCTGTTTTTCTACAAATGTTTGCATTTGGGTGAAACATATTTTACAAATGTGATGAAAATGTTTTTTTTAATCAAATATTTTCCAAATTTTCTTGAACGTGGCACATCTTTGCATTATAAAATATCGGCGAGGACAGAAGTTGTTTTCGGAAGTTATTGTGTTTAATTTATTTTATTCTTGGCGGACTTGCACATCATATTTACCGTATTTATTTTGTATTCCAAAGGAGGATGGCAAATACTGGCCTGCAATTGTCAATTAATACTCGGTCCCACCTAGCCACACAGGAGGACACCCAATTTTTTTGTTTCAACCGTTTTTTTCCCCTTTTATTTTTCACATTGCCAGTTCTCACCTAAATTGAAAAAATCCCAGCCCCTTAACAAAGTTCATCCGAATCTGAAATCCATAATTTGACTTTCACAACTCCATATGCTTTCAATCAGCATGGGCACTTTATTTAAGTGTTGCGGGTGTCGCAGTTAATTTAAACTGACATATTACGAGACGTTTACACAGCGCAGGAAATGTGAGGCAGGAAATGACAAATTAATGACCCGCACGTACAACAATATTGCAGTGTCTTTGCATTTGTTGGCTTTTTTGGTCGTACTGCGTTGGGAATAGACGCACTGGTAGATTTATCTGTAGATCCAAAAGTTTTATTAGTGTGATACCGTTTATTTTGGATTTATGTTGTGACTTTGCGTGGAAAAGGAAGTCGTTGAACGCTGTCGGAAATCAAATGTTGTGACAACCTTGTTGGATACATTCGGTCTGTGAGCCTTCGCTTTAAAATCTCACTGAAAGTTACGATGTGAAACTTACCCTCTGCCAGATGTAAAAGTTGCTGTAATGTGGGGCAGTTTATTTCGGAGTTTAAATCACCAGCGGCTTCAAACTGGGGCTGGCGAGCAACTTTTGACTGCTGATGGACACCAGATTTGACGCGAAATCTCCAGTGGTGAATGATAGCTCAGATCTAGGGCCCATTTACAGAAGTCGGTATGCAAGATGATGGGAGGGGGCGGAGGGAGTCTGAATAGTAATAACCGGAAATACTCCGGATGCATTATTGGAGGATGTTAAAGGCGTCTAAATTTAATGTGGTACACTGTGACCCGGGCGCTGGTGGCGCTTGGCTCAGTGCTTGCTCTGCGTCCCACTGACACAACATGGGCCTCTCGGAAGGGGCCCTGCGGTGAAAAGGAGGTGCTGAGAGGGATGTAAAGACTCATTCAAAGCGAGTCTTATGTCACGGCCAGGGCCGAGCCTTTCATATCTCCGACCGTGCGCAGAAACGGCGCAGTGCCCCCTTGCAGGTAGGTACGCTTGTCAAGCGCCAAATCCCGGCGCTCTCTCGAGACGTGTGACCGGCGGTATCTTTTCCAGCCATCGTGTCTTTGCACCACATCACACTGCGCGGCACATGTTCTGCATCACGTCGTATGCGTCAAGTCATGTGGACTTGACGCTGTGGTGAATGAAACCAGTGAAACTTTACCATCTTCACGGAGGCCGTAAACCCCTTACACATGGCTCGCATGTGGTCTCAGTGGACGTTTAGTGTGCGTGTGCGTGCGTGTGTGTGTGTGTGTGTGTGTGTAAGTGCTTTGATGCCCGATTGAAAATAGGTCCACAGATATGGTATGAAGCCGGCAAACAAGGGCAGTGGCACAGG
>CAAKHF010025367.1:42121-60172 GCA_901007745.1 Hippocampus kuda | reverse complement strand
GACAAATTACAAGAACTGTATCTCACACACACACACACACGCACACACACACACACACACACACACACACACACACACACACACACACACACACACACACACACACACACACACACACACACACACACACACACACACACACTTGAAGTCACTGAAGGCAAACCTGTCAAACATCGCGCAACATTCTGAAGCATTTCCCAAATCGGGTCACGTGGTACACCAGCCAGGGAGGCTTCAAACTTCAAGCTTCAAGGTTACTATTCCCCTTTCGCTGCAGGAGCTGTAGTTGAGTCCAACATGGTGCGAGCAACCCTGGTGACCATCACCAGTCTGGCACTGACTGGTGCTGTGGTGGCGCATGCTTACCTCCTCAAACACCAGTTTTACCCAACTGTTGTCTACCTCACCAAGAGCAGCCCCAGCATGGCGGTAAGGTGGTGCTCAAGTAAAGTACAGCATAAGGTCATTTCTAGGTGTTTGTAGTGACTTTGAAATTCATCAGCATTGACAATTTTTTTTTTAATGTTGTTCTAGGTGTTGTACATTCAGGCCTTTGTGTTGGTGTTTCTTCTGGGAAAGTTCATGAGGAAAGTGTTTTTTGGACAGCTAAGAGCTGCAGAAATGGAGGTAATTTGGATATGTAAAGAACATAAAAGTTGATGTATCGTAGGTATTGTGGACAATTATGATTAAAAAAATTAACGCTGTTCAAATGCCAGATTTTGTTTTTAAAAAAATAAGACCAATATGAATAATTTATAAACGTCTTCCAACATTAATATGTATTGTGTAAACCTGTCAAACTCAAATGGGGGAAGAAAACAACATGAAATTTTGGGAGAGGGTAAGAAAAAAAACAAACCTCTGAACTTTATTTGGAGTTCATCAAAGCCAAATGGTGGCAGTTGTGCGCTGACTCCGTTTAAACGGGTGTTTGAAAGTGATTGGTTAATTCTGAACACCGCCACATCCCCAGTTACAAGACCGTGTGCACACTAGTGCACGCTCAGCTCACATTATCTCCCCTCTCAATGATTTCATTTTGTTCAATCAAGTTCAGCTGTTCTAAACAATAATGTTTTGAAAGATTTATCTTGGTCTCATTTTTCTTAGATCACAAAGATGTAGCTTTTGTACAGGGGTGTGTTGACATTTTCTATCCACATCTATGCCTTTCTCTCTTCCAACAGCATCTCATTGAGCGTTCCTGGTACGCAGTGACCGAGACGTGCCTGGCTTTCACTGTTTTCAGGGATGACTTTTCCCCACGCTTTGTTGCCCTCTTCACACTACTGGTTTTCCTTAAGTGCTTCCACTGGTTGGCTGAAGACCGCGTGGACTTTGTAAGTGATCACAGAGAAATCTGAAATCTTGCACACACAATAGTGTGTGGCTATGGCTGAACAAACACATTCAATCAATTTTGCTATGGAGTACAATGCAATTTTCAAATCGCACAGGACGCAATTTGGAGACAAGTTAGCAACTCTTAACGTATTTAATCCCACCCATTTTCACTGGAGCAAACTGCCCAATCGTCGCCGTTTTACTGTATCTAGACTCATTTGCAAGGCCCCCAGATTATTGTGTTGTGATGCGATCTAAACATGCAGCCTACCAAAAGAAAGGAGACTCTCTTCTTTCAGCTGACAAAAAGTTTGTTCCTATCTTTTTCCGTTCTTTACCAATCATCATCCACCCATCCATTTTCTGATGCGCTTTATCCTCACAAGAGTCGCGGGGCCTATTGCAGCCTATCCCAGCTCTCTTCGGGCATTAGGCGGGGGACACCCTGAACCGGTTGCCAGCCAATCGCAGGGCACACAGAGATGAACAACCATCTGCGCTCGCACTCACACCTAGGGACATTTTAGAGTTCCATTGACCTGCCCCGCATGTTTTTGGAATGTGGGAGAAAATCGGAGTAACCCATCCACACAGGCTCGAGGAGAACATGCAAACTCCATACAGGAAGGCCGGAGCTGGAAGCGAACCCGGTACCTCTGCACTTTGCGGTCGACGTGCTAACAATCAGCATAGAAAATCACTAAATGTCTACAAATGTTCAGTTTCTGAAGGAAAAAAACTAAGAAAAATACCTTTGTGTACAAGTATGCATTTCAAGCATAATTTCAAGTATGGCACCACTATTTTTTGCTTTTGTGACATCTCAAACATCTAAATAAGACTTTCCTTCTACAAAACAACAAACATCACCAAAAAAAGGGATTTTGATACAGTCGTGAAAATCTTATCTGCACACTTGAACTGATGACATGAACTATGAACAGAAGTGAAACAGTGAGTTCTCTGTGAGTGTGTGGATGTGTCCCGGTATGTTTGCATGTGTAAATGCAGTGTACGTGTGCATGTGCGCATGCACGTGTGTCCCCTCCACCCTGCAATTTCGTGCGCATGCATGTGTGTGTCTCCTTCACCCTGCCATTAATGTGTATTTTTTTTATTTATTTTTGTGGGTGGGTGATATGAAATGAAGCAATTGGCTTGATGCAAAGGCACACCTGTTTTACACCACATTCTGGTTTCACTTCGCTTGTCTTTGCGAAGGCAGACCCTTTGCTGCGGTGGGGCTTTTGCATGAGGCACATGATGTTCGTGCACGCGGAGCCTCTTTTGATGGCTGCTTCCTCCTTTTGTGCGGATGAAGCATCCTGCTTTCAGCAACTCCCTTCTCCTGTGATGCTTGGTTGGAGATTTTCTTCTCCAAAAGCAATCATCAAGGGTTAATTGTTTTGATTTGTACGTTGCTACGGTCTTTGAACGCACTATGTCCTAACTCCACGTTACTCCACACACCTCCACGCTACTCCCCTGCATTCCTCCACCTTTTACTTCTTCTCCAGCATGATCTTGACTGATCGCTTACACCCACTGCCACCTGCTCGACAGATTCTAAATGCTTTACAATGCAGACAAGCCTGATCCTGAGTCAAAGGCTGCGTCACACCTTTCTGCACACTATGACGCAAAAAAAAAAACAAACCCAAAGAAAA
This sequence comes from Hippocampus kuda, assembly GCA_901007745.1. Taxonomy (NCBI): domain Eukaryota; kingdom Metazoa; phylum Chordata; class Actinopteri; order Syngnathiformes; family Syngnathidae; genus Hippocampus; species Hippocampus kuda. The sequence continues at coordinate 57,158 of CAAKHF010025367.1, read as the reverse complement.
ACCATAAAAATATGTCATGGGTATGTGGCCGTAGTGGTTTTTCAGGACATAGTTATATGTCACGGGGGAATAAAAGAGTTGGGGGGGGGGAATTGGGAAAAAAAAGTCAAACACATGAAATGGCAATATTGGGGGGCGGGGGGATTGCAATTTGATGCATCCATTTTCTAATCTGCTTATCCTCATGAGGGTCACGGGCATGCTGGAGTCAATCCCTGCTGCCTTTGGGTAGTAGGCGGGGGACACCCTGAACTGGTTGCCAGCTAAGTGCAGCACCAAAATTGGATTACTGTATTCTTCAACATCGTTCAGCCTCACAGTGGTTACATTACTGTCTTATTTAAGCTACCGCATTTCCTCATCGTGTGGCCAACGATGCTTTTAGTGCTAGAAATATCAGATAAAATCATATTTCAGGTTATTTAGCTATCCTGCTATTTCCAATGGTGTTTGTCATCGCTGGGGTTGCGGTTAAACTGGCGGCCATCCCAACAGGCTTTGGGATGCATTCAGTTCTTATCAGCTGATTATCAGTTCTTTTTTTTCTAGTTGGGTCATATTGACATGTTTAGCAGTTCGTGCTCTTCAATGCTTCGCTACTGCATACAGCTTTAAGTTCAGCGTTGTAGATTCAATACCTAATATACCTGGAGTAGTGATGATATCCACCATGACACAGGATGAGATATTAGTCATAGCGAATGCAACCACGTACTTGCAGTGCGGCATTCATTCATTCATTCATTCATTCATTTATTTATTTTGAGCAACCATCCTAGCAAGCGAAGCATGCTCTAATTGAGTGGAGGCCACTAATTTGGTAGTTATTGGTAAAAATCGATGACTGTACTTTGTAAGCTAACAGCAGTTGGAATATGGAAATGCCTGTTTCACAAATTCTGTTTACTTTTATTTTTTTCTCTGCTAAATGTCTTAGATGGAACGAAGTCCAAACATATCCTGCCTCTTCCACTTTCGAGTGTTATGTAAGTACACACTCTGTCAGCTAAGATATGCATTTTCAATTTCTCTGTTGCTTTTGTTTTATAATTTTCACTTCTGTCTTAATTTTGAAACCAAAACAAAACTTTTTGCAAGTAGCAGTGTGGGTCCAGGTGCTCCAAGGCTACGTTCACACTGCAACTCAATTCAGATTTTTTTTTTTTTTTGCCCATATGCTACCAGCATCCTATGTTAATTTTTTTCCCTCTCATGCAGTGTGAGCAGTACAATTCAATTTTGTTTTCCAAGTCCTACCTGGGCCTCTTTTTTATGTGGATATCAGATACATATGCGATGCGTCTGCAGTATGAACTCTCCTGCGCACACATCCGGCCTATGTATCATCAAAAAACCCAATATTTCCTCCATGTGGGCAGGGCAGAGAGTGCTCGAGAAACTACAGACATCGTCCGTGCATCTACAAAGTTGTTATAACAGTTGTTGTGCTAACATTTGACACCTAATTTAATCACACTTGAAACATGAAGCATAACGTGCAGATCGAAGGTCATAGTAGTACTGTAATTCAGCCACGCAAATGATTCATTTCTTACTCAAGGCAATGACGTGACATCATCCCAAGGAGACGTCTCCATAAATTGATGAAGGAGCGTTGCCTCTTATCGGCAAATTGTATATGGCCCCTCTCTCCTCACTAGTCTGGCAAGATGAGATGATAAAATGGGCCCCTACACGCGGGACCATATTTACTTCTTTTTGGTGCACTTCCCTTGACGTCATGCTTTGTGGCATGCGTGTCTCATTAGAATCCCGTTTGTTTTGGTAAGGCGAACGAGTACACCAAAAGATTGGATTTCACAAAAAATCCAAATTGGGCATCACGCCCTACATTGTGAAGGTAGCCAAAGTCAGAATGACTTTTCCTCACCTCCACTCCAACGCTGGATGCATTTCACTATCAAGCAGCTGTTTATGTGGATATTTTGCAAATTCGATTCTCACTGCTAATGTTCTAGCTCTCATGGGGCTGCTGGGAGCTCTGGACTTCCTGTTTGTTTACCACGCCTGTCAAAGCATTATCACCCGGGGAGCCTCTGTGCAGCTTGTTTTTGGCTTTGAGGTTTGTCATCTTAGAATAACTAGTAGTAAATTTGATTTCGACATGATGTTCATTGCTACATTATGTATGCGTAAATGTTTCCTCTCTCGTGCACTTCAGTACGCCATCCTGTTGACCATGGTATTGACTATGTTCATTAAGTACATCCTGCACACTGTGGATTTGCAAAGTGAGAATCCTTGGGACAACAAGGCCGTCTATATGCTCTACACAGAGCTCTTCACCGGTAACCATGTGCTTCTTGGATACTTAAAAGTTGGATGTATTGTAAACTAATCATGTGCAATTGTCTGTTTGAGGTTTCATCAAAGTTCTCCTGTACGTTGCCTTTATGACCATTATGATGAAGGTTCACACGTTCCCACTGTTTGCCATCCGGCCCATGTATCTTGCTATGAGGTAAGGAGTCTCACATATATTGAATTATACACTTTTTAAAAAACTTTTGTTTATCCAGGTAAGGCCAACTGAGAACAGATTTTCCTTTGCGATGCCAATGTGGCTGTAGCAGAGTAAAACATTAAATTTTATGAGTTAAGAAATTACAGTTCACTCTTCCAGCTTTGAGAATAAAGTCATACCTCGGTTTTCGACCTTAAGCCGTTCCAGAAGGCTGTTCGAAAAGCGATTTGTTCGAAATCCGAAACTATTTTAATAAATAAGCCAATGATTAGGGGCTAATACACTATGCAGAAATAACATAAAAACAGTCACATTTGCGTAAATCACAACAAACACATCTGCTCACAATGAACATTACATGAGGAAGCCGAGAGGAGTCAAGTGGCGTATTCGGATTTGCTCAGTTCGGACGAAAACTGGTTTTCGGTCATAATCCGAGGCGTAAAAATCTTGAATTTTCTGGTCGAAAGCCGATTTGGTCGAGAACCGAGATGTTTGAAAACCAAGGTTTGACTGTACTCAGTTTTGATTGCAGCTGTAGTGCAGTGGTGCCTTAGATACGAGTGACCGGAGATACGAGCACTGCGTGGTGACAGATGAGCTTGCCTCACGTCACAAGCATTAGTTCCGCAGATGAAGACCAAATTCTTTAAAAAGAGCATTCAAACTGTTTAATTCCACTCCCAGTTGAAGTTTACAGTGGAGGGTGAAACAAACTCAGCAGAAAACTGAGAATTACATGTTGTGTCTTTAAAACAACCACATAATTTTGCCTTTAAATCCCAACAGTCACTAGTTTAATGCTAATGTAAAATGAGAAATGCCATAGACAGGCCAATGATCAGCATGTATAGGGCGCTGTTTAACGCTTGAAGCAACCGGTATTTGAACTCAATGGTCCAGTAATACGTAGACAGACAATATAACAATTCTTACAGGCATATATTCTTTATCCTTGGCCAAAAACAACATATAGGACTGCACTGCGTAGTCACTTAGAGGAGTTGTGAAAGTCTTTGATTGTGCATGACTATTATAATTTTGTTTAATCATGTTATTACTATTTTTAATACAATATTGGAGTGTTCTTTTCCTCATTTAAAAAAAACATTACAAAATTGATATTTTTTTTGGGGGGGGGGTGGCTGGAATGGATGAATAGCATTTCCATTCATTTGAACGGGGAAGATGATTTGTAATGCAAGTGTTTTGAGTTGCAAGCCTGGTCATGGAACAAATTCAACATTTGTTTTGCTAAAGCTAAAATACTCAGAACACCTTTAGTCTGATTATAGTTTATTATTTCCACCACTAACTTTCTAACATTATTTTCCTTCGCCCTTTCAGACATTTTAAGAAAGCTGTAACTGATGCTATAATGTCTCGGAGAGCCATCCGCAACATGAATACACTGTGAGTAATGCAAGCCTTTTCTCATTGGCATTATTTAAAAAAATACTGCATGTGTAAGGTTTTGTGAACTTTTGGGGGAATTTTGTTTTTTTTTTTGGTGCTATGCAGAAGTTTAGTCTGAAGCGTTTTTTTGAATGTCAAAACAACGTGAGAATAACATGACGTGTGGTAGCCTGGTTTGGTGGTTCAAGATAATAGTGTTGAATTTACAGTTCATCAGACTCAACTAACTGCAAGAAAACAAATCAGCTATTTGTCACTGAACAAAATGGGATAAATTTGGACAAGCTTAATTAGGATAGAGAACAAGTACAGTTGTCCTGGTTGTATTAAAAATTAAAGTTAGATTCAAGGATTCAAAAAGGAAAGCAACATAGGCCAGTTTCACACCACAAGTCTTAATGCTCAATTAGAATTTTTTTGTGAAACCTGATTATTTGTGTGGGTGTGGGTGTAACAGTTCACACCACAGACAAAGCCCAATTCCAATGAAATTGGGACGTTATGTGAAACATAAATCAAAAGGAAAATACAATGATTTGCAAATCATGTTCAACCTGTATTTAATGGAACACAAAACAAAGACAATGTCGTTAAAGTTCAAACTGATACTATTGTTTTGCACAAATAACCATTAACTTAGAATCTTATGCCTGCAACACATTCCAAAAAAGATGGGACAGTGTTATGTTTCACACTTTTTCCTTTTACTAACACTCAAACGTTTGGTAACTGAGAACTTTAATTGATGAAGCTTTTTAGGTGGATTTTTTTTCCCAGCCTTGCTTGATCATTGGTCCGGGGTCTCTGTTGGCGTGTTTTACGCATCGTAATGTTGCAACACGTTTTAAATGGCCTGTCTGGACTGCCGACAGGTCGCTCTAGTACCCACACTCTTTTACTACGAAATCAAGCTGTTGTAACACATGTAGAATGTGGTTTGGCATTGTCTTGCTGAAATAAGCAGGGGAGTCCATGAAAAAGACAATGAATGGCAGCATATGTTTTTCCAAAAGCTGTATGTACCTTTCGGCATTAGTGGTGCCTTCAAGGATGTGTTCATCCATCCATTTTCCGATCCACTTTATCCTCACAAGGGTCGTGGGGGGTGCTGGAGCCTATCCCATCCGTCTTCGGGCAGTAGGCGGGGGACACCCTGAACCAATCGCAGAGCACACAGAGACGAACAAACATCCACGCTCACACTCACACCTAGAGAGTGCTACGCATGTTTTAGGAATGTGGGAGGAAACCGGGGTACCCAGAGAAAACCCACTCAGCCCCGGGGAGAACATGCAAACTCCACACAGGAAGGCCAGAGCCGGGATCGAACCCACGACCTCTGCACAGTCGATGCGCTAACCACTGGGCCACCGGGTATTAATCCCATTGGCATTAACACAGCCCCATACCATCACATATGCTAGCTGTTGAACTTTGCGTACATAACGTCAGGATTGTTCTTTTCCTATTTGAGGTCACGGCGTCCACATTTTCCAAAACCACTTTCAAATGTGGACTTGTCAGACCCCAGAACACTTTTCCACTTTTCATCAGTCCATCTTGGATGAACCTGGGCCCAGAGAAGCCAGCAGTGTTACTGGGTGTTGGTGATAAATGGTCTTTGCTTTGCACCGTAAAGTTTTAAATTGCATCTAAGAATGTAGCGCCAAAATGTGTTTGCTGACATTAGTTGTCTGAAGTGTTCCTGAGCTCATGTGGTGATGATATCCTTTCTACATTGATGCCAGTTTTTGATGCATTGCTGCCTGAGGGATTGATGGTCACGGGCATTCAATGTTGCTTGGGGCTTATCTTTTGAGCATCTCGTATCTTCACGTGAGCGAAGCGATTAGACGGAAACGAGGTGAGGCTATTAAATCTCTGAAGACGTCTGACGTCACGTCATTGCCGCGCGTAGTAACTGAGCTGTTTGTCTGTGTGGCTGAATTACAACAGTGACCACAAATGTCCAATTTATGCTTCATGTTTCAAGTTGGAATCAATTAAAGTAAAATTTAAAAAATAAAATAAAGTCAAACAGTACTGTTACTCAAATCAACTTGGCAGATTCACGGACGATCAAACAGTCAATCTCCCTCCCAAGTGCTCTCTCCCCCCACCTGTGCAGAGCGCATCTTTGGGCTTTCGGTAACGGCTAGGTCCGATATATGCGACCTGGCCATTCAAACTGCTGTTGCGTTGCAAAAAAAAATCTTTGTGTCCGATCTACTTGGAAAAAAATCAGAATGGAGACATTTAGACGGTCATAAAAGTAAAAAAAAATCGGATGAAATACATTTTTATTTAGATAGCGTTTCCACAACAGATGCAGGTCACATCTGGGCGAAAAAAAATCCATCTGGGTGGAATTTGCCTGCGGTGTGTGAACCTAGCCATAGAGTCTGCAGTCCCATGCATAAAATATTTTTATGCTCAACTCTAGTGTTGAACACATGTTATGCTTTTTAACATCTTAACTGATATTTAAAATGTCGGAGGCCACGCACGAAAAAATTGGCATATTTTCTGAGCGCTCTTAGAATGTGTAGTCCAGTTGATTTGAAAAATATCAACAAAAAGAAATAAACAGCAGAAAATCTAATGATGAATTCACATCCTCAACTTAAAAATACTTAGTCAACCTAACAGTCCATAGCACTGTTAAGTCATTTACATACTGTACAGCTCGAGCCAAAATAAAGACTCCATTCAATTTCCTTTTTGACTTTCTCTTTGGTCATCAGATACCCTGACGCTACTCCTGAAGATCTGCAGGCCTCTGACAATGTTTGTATCATCTGTCGGGAGGAAATGGTCACCGGAGCAAAGAAGCTACCTTGCAATCACATTTTCCACTCCAGGTAGGTCCTGTTGGAAATAAAAAGAAGACTTTAAACTAATTTTGATTCTCATCAGAGCTGAACATGATAATGAAAACACTTTATCCTAATTAATGAGTCAGTTTTTCCATAATCAGGCTCACGGTCAAACAAAGAGGTTATTGGTAACCAAAGCGTCTCTTGTCTTCGCCTGCAGCTGCTTGCGTTCCTGGTTCCAGAGACAGCAGACCTGCCCCACCTGTCGCATGGACGTCTTGCGGGCGTCGAACAACAATCCGGCTCCAACCCCTGCCCAGGCTGCAGCCCCTGCTCCAGCAGCGCCTGCGCACGCTGCAGCTGCCCAGCCGGCCAATGGTGATAGCATTGAGAAGCAAAAATCCCGTCAACAACACTCCACTCAAATGTGTCATCAAATAGCTTGCTATGAAATTGCTAAACCAGGTTAATCAGACAAAAAGTTGACCTCAAAGTGATACGCGTGTCCATTTTGGCTTGCAAATGTCCTGCAAGATATGTCGTGGCACCGCAGTTGGCGATTTGAATTTGCTGTTCTTTCTTTTCTAGTGGCTCCCGGCATGTTGCCTGGCTTCCCACCCGGCCTGTTTCCCTTTTGGGGTCCATTTCCCGGCATGCCTCCTCCAGCCGCGGCAGCTCCCGGTGCTGCCGTCGCGCCACAGGGCAACACGGAGGCAGCGCAGGCAGCCGGTAGGTCACGTGACACCAAGCAGCCGAATCGACAGTCATGGTGAAGCGAGTTTGCGCAGCTGCTGAGTCTGAATCCTCGTTTTCATCAGGTACCGGCCAGTCCACCTCATCCAGCGCGGACTCTGCTACGGCTGCTGCTCCGGGCTCTCCCATGCCGGGATTCCCCTTCTCCATTCCCCCTCCTCCCTTCCCAACTACACCGTGGCTGCCTATGCCACCGCCACCACCTCCTTTCAGTAAGCTTAAGCCGTATTTGCACTTTACCCTGCTTCAGAAGTGGAGGGTGAATGACCCAAAACTGGACTTAAGACCATAATTTCCATTGAACCGCTTCACAAACTGATCTCTCCCTCCTTCACTTTCAGTGTCGTCGATGCCTCCTCCTCCTCCGTCTCTGTCGCAGCTGTCAGAGGAGGAGCTAAGGGAGCTGGAGGCTGAAGGCCGACGGGGCTTGGAGGCCAGGCTGCAGTGTCTGCAAAACATCCACACCCTGCTGGATGCCGCCATGCTCAACATCCACCATTACCTCAGCACGGTCGCCACGCTCACGTAAGTAAACTTCCTACTCTGACTTTTCAGGGCACTCTTCCTTTCCTTGTCATTTTCGGCACAAAAATTTGAAACGAGAAAGACAACAGGTCATGCTGCCACCAGCTGATTTTTTTTTTTTCTCTTCTGTAGTCCTCCGAGACCTGTCAGCAGCACAGAAGAAGCCAGTGGGACAATCCGCTCTGCTTCCTTCTCCACTGCTGGTGCGAGCACAGATGAGCCAAGTCAGGAGAAATCCTCCTCCCCCAAATGTAAAAACTTCCACTCTTCGAAATTGTGGAGTTCAAATTTATCCATCTATATTAATTTTGTTTTAATCACTCTTGATGTGCTTCTTTGTGAGCAAGTGAGCAGAGCTCCAGTCCAAACCGTCGAATCCGCTTCTACTTCCGCCACTTGGGATGGTGAGACAAGAAACAATGCAGATGAAGGATCAGAGGACGAGGATGGTGAACCGAATGCCGCTGAGCTGAGGCGCCGGCGACTTCGCAAACTGGAAACGGCATCGCTTTCACCCACAGACGATTGAGGGGACTGCGGACCAACAGGAGCTCTAAATGTGGATCATCTGTTGGTCCCCTCTTAGTCCTTCACCTTTTTCACCAATTTGAGTCGGGACTCAAGGTGCGGGGATATTTTGCACTCCCGTGTCAAAATGATAGCGTGTTTTTTTTCTTCTGTTTCACTAAACACTTAATAGTGGACAGGGGACTGCAGGCACTTGTAATTTGAGAGGAAATTGGAATGGGTTTGTTGATACAGTTTGGATTAGTATTTGGTAGTGTGGGTGTCATTGGGCTCAGTGCCTGCCCATTCTTTTTTTTTTCTTCCTTAACCAGCTGGGTTCGGTAGAAAGCGTGTTGCTTATTACACTGCGCAGTGATCTTATCTGATCCAAAAAACGAAGGTTAACATTTTCTCTCCCCTTTACAAATCAGCACTCTTTGTGTCCTGGTTTTTTCAATGTTGCAGGTACTGTAACAAATTTATTTGAATGTGTACATACTGTATAAAGTTTTATCAGGGTGATCTGTACATAAAGGAGAATAAACTGCTACTTTTTCTTTCGGGCCATGTTGAAAATTCATTCTTGGAAGATTATCAATAAAATGAGTGTGAAAAAGTGTTAACCGTTTGGGCATCGTGAGGAATTACTTTCGTCAGGTTTAAATTGTAGAGCCATTATGACTTGATTTTCATAAATGTATAATCTCCTCATTGACCCCAGTGAGAATAAGGGTATGGAATATGGAGGGCTGGCTATTACTACATTTTCATGATTGCCCCCGTTTCATTCTATATTTAACACTGAGAAGTCAAGGAAAATAGTGACAACCAAATATTTTATGTCGAATGAATTTGGTGGAGTAAAACATGTAAGCGATTCCAATAGGTTTTCAGCCGAAATACTCAATTTGTTTTAGTGGACCACAAAGTGTGGCAGGCTGAGTCTGGCCGTTGATGCTGTCAAACCAATACAAATGTGAATTTCTCCTATTTTTTAACACCTTTGTTTTTGTGAGTGCAGATACAAAGTATCGGTAGTTATATCATGCAGCTTAGATACTAACTTCACAAGCACTTTACAGGCTGGGCAAGCACATTTTAATTGTTTACACAGCAAATGTGATCCAGTCAAAGCTGTATTGAAGTCACTTTCTACAATTGTCAGCAAAACTGTTAGTACAATTAATAAGTTACCAGTAAAAGTTGCATCAAAATACAGGATAATCACAAAAGAAGAGTGGAAAATTTCAAATGGAAAATATAAAAAAAATACAAACCTGTGGCATAGCAAAGAGTGCAGTTATGAAATGCTCGCAGTTTCCGTGTAACAGTGATGGATGAGTCTCCATTCTGTTATGACAGACCAGCCCACACTCATACATTCTAAAGAGGAATGCTAATGACGCTTTTCCGGGAAATGTAAGTGCTTATTTACAGTGTTTAACCACTTCCGAAGTTGATGTCCTCGAGAAAAGTGACGCAAGACAGCTAAACCCAAGTTGAACCTTGTCAGAGAGTGCTGACTCAATGTTTGGCATTCTACATCTTCCCTGACAAGTTGGTTCCCTTTAGGGGACAACAAAATTGTTTTTTATGGTTATTAAAAACACTAGAAAAGTGCAAATGTAATGTTTGGTGACAATTCCTGAGGCTTACAGTGCAAAAAAAATTAATTATAATACACAGACCAGACAAATGGAGGTTCTACCGGTTGACAGGCTGGTTTTTCCTTGAGATGACCACCATCTAGAATGCCGCGATCCCTGCCCATGTTGGCGCGTCAGTTTTGGGGCGTGGAGTAGAAAGTGTGATGTTGGTGACTTCGGTCTGGGGGGTTGCTGGCAAAAAGGAGAGGAGCAGTCTCGGAGCCATAGCAGCTGGCAAAAAGAAAGGACGTTAAGAATCAAATGAACATCTTAAGTGGCACCATTACGAGTGCAGTCAGTCAGCCAAGCAACCTTGAGTGAGGCTGGTAGCTTGAAGCCCATGAAGGAGCTTCCTCCTCCTCGTTGCCTTGGGGGTCATCGAAAAAATAAGTCCGAGGTAGGGTCCTGTTGTTGACAGCCACGTTGCTGACCTGCCAACATCACAAAACAACATTGTGACGTTAGAGAAAACGGATAGGGAAGCATAGCGAATACAGTGACACCCTTGTGGTCATACATTTTCAAATTCAACAATTATTGAGTAAAATGAGACAAAAAGAGCACAGTAATGGAAAAAACATTGTTACTTTTTTTTTTTAACACGCAGCTCAATGGAGATAGCATCTAGCTCTAGAGGGTCACCCCTTGTCTGTTTTTGCATTCGGATTCATTCACGGTGGCTCCTTCATGTGTGTGCAAATGGGCCACCAGGTAGCAGTACAATAGTCGTGATGGCACAAACGAACAAGTTTCACCAGTACTGTAAGCGACTCAGGTGTAACAAAAGTTGTTTTTAAACACTTCAGGATAAATACATGCCCGTGACTATTACAGTATAATATCTGTCCACATGTGTTCTGGACCATTTGTACTCATACATCTGTGCCTCAAGCATTAAACACTGCCGCATGTACTATTCATGAGCCTATCTATGGCATTTGCCTATTATGTGTTAGCATTAAGCTTGTGGATTTTATGGCAAAGTTAAGTGGTTGCTTAACGTACATGTGTAATTTGCTTGTTTTATGTTTAGTTTGGCAGTAAAATTCTAATTTGAGTGGCATTACACAGTTTGAGGCCTCTTTTGAAAAGCTTTTGAAAGCGAGCTGAATGACAGTTCGCAACACTCCTATCTCAAGGCACCACTGTATATCCAATACAAAAATTGTCTCTCTGCAAGATTGCAGTTAAATGTATTCATCAGTACTGTACTACTTTAACGACCTCCTGAGAGGGCCGGCGAACTCTGAAGATGAGGATGAGCAAACTGCTTGGGAGCAGCTCCCAGATGAAGAGGATGACGCCAAAGGCCAGGTAGCCCCTGTCGCCGAGTTCTTGATGCAGGTCAGCCTGTAAACAGAATACAAGGTGGCTTTGTGGAAGCGTATTGATTTGTCACGCAGAAATCCTGTGATCAAGCTATGAAGAAGCAAAACTCTTGGCAGTGTAGAAAAATGCAAAATTGAGTCAAAGCACTGCACGAGCACCTGGTCAGAGACGTTGTACCAGTCAAAGTCAAAAGACTCGACATGGTGGTGCTGAGACAGAACCAGGACGCTCAGGTTGTAGCAAGCCCGGCTGGCAAACAGCAAGATGATTGTGGCGCCGAGTGCTGCTGTGCGACACACGGTGGTACCCTGTAATGTAAAAAAAACCAAAAAAAAAAACATTTTCCCTTGGAATCTGTTTGCACTTGTGGCAAGGACGGTGTTAAAAGATCACATATCGGCACTATATAAATAAAAATTCCTGACGCATTTCAAGGGTTTGATCCCATGTTCCTCATCATTTACTGTATATACTGTACCACCTTGCTGGTCAGGTAAGGGCCTGTGGAGCGTGAGTGTCGCGTCAGCAGCAGCAGCAGGACAGCAAGCAACACTGCATCCAGGATGAACAGCAAGTCGTTGACGAGCACCCGGACCAGGACCAGATTCCAAGTCCGTTGGCCTGGCCCCGTGCCTTCACCGTGGCCTGCAAGTGCGGCGCAGCTCACATTGACGCAAAAGAAGATGGCGTTCAGTGCCCCATACATGCAGCGGGCTTTACACCTAAAACAAAATGGGAGTCAGTACATGTATTTTATATTACAGAGCAATGATTCAAATGGAAAATATGGAAAACATTTACTAGCTTGGACTCTGGTGATTTATCAACTTCATCCAATAATTCTAGCTCACGCGTCAGGATGATTTTTTGTTGTTGCAAAATCGCATTTTTTTATATAGCGTTTAAAAAAATATTTTTTGCACCTCCTGTGGTTCAAAGCACATGTTCAATCAACGTAAGGGGGTGATATGCTTAATCTGGAGAAAATATCTACTCACAGTCGTTTTTCTACATCTGAGCTGTAAGTCTCCCTGGCTTTCAGTAGCACCTGTGGAACAGGAGAAACCAGACACCATCAAGTTTATAAAATTGTGGCAAAAAGACTTCTTAACCGGTCATCAATCTTCAAGAATGAAATCCACTTGGTCTCACCTGAGTGAAATACAAGTTGATAAGGCTCAGAGTGAAGAACTGCAGACAGACAGGGAAGCAGTACAGCAGCCAGTAGACCGCCACGGGGAGGTGGTTGGCCTCCAGCGCGTTTCGAAAGTAAAACGAAAACAAGGTGGCGCGCAGTGCAGCCCAGAGCAAGCAAAGGAAAAGAAAGACACTCTGATAGCTCCATCGTTTGTGTCTGTAGCAGTAGAGAAGCCAGAGTTGGGCGTACACCACCAGGAAGAGACCGCCGTACAACACCGTGTACAGGATGGTAAAGCCGAGCTGGACCGAAGGGGCCAGAGCGGGATGTAGGGGCAGCGGCAAGGGCATGGTGGAGGAGGAGGGAGGAGGGGAGGCTGTGACAGGCGCTTCCATGGTAATCCTGAAACTTTTAGAGGTCCATGTTGACGACTTCACACTCTCAACTGGCACCTAATGTGGGACACCTGACAGCAGACACAGGGGCTCACTAAGCCAGACAGTCCACAGTGGAAGCCACAGGGAAAAAACTGCATGAAATGAAATGGCAGTAAAAATAATAATAATAAATCTTTACTTTTGTTACTACTCGATTTCGAAACGCACTGGAGGACCACCCTCCGACCCTCTGTGGCGGTCTACTAGGCTGAAAGAATTACACTAGTGGCCTGTAATTTTATTTTAGATCTTTCAGAAAAACGTTTTCTCTTTTGCATCGCACCTGGACTGCAGTTTAGGGCAGACGAATGAGGTTGGACATTTAAATTACTTCCTTCTACAACTTAATGAAAACGTTAGCTTGTAAGTAAACCGTCATCACTAAACTGGTTAACATTTGAGATTCTGTCGACATATTATTAATCACTATTCTGGGGCGGTACGTGAACATTGTGACATGATAACCTTGAACTAATATACAATATTAAGAGCTGTGTCAACAAGGTCGGATCTTTGAGTCAACAACACTATGCTAACTTTCAAGAGCTACATTAACTGTTATTGACACTGCCTTTTTAACGCAACCACGCAAGGATTATCAATTACAAAATTCGCCACCTGTTGTTGACCATACCGTATATAATAATCACTGGAGTCTAACAAATTTCGACCTTTTTCACGGGAATCTCCGGTATCTTCAGCGGATGACGTTCACGTCGTTACTTCCGCGTAACGTCACGTACGTCACATGTGGACAGGCGTGGCCTCAAGTTTTGATTCCAACCACCAATCACTGATGGCAAAAAAATCGCGCTTCCTTTCGGTTGTTGTTTACTCGCCCTGTGACATAAGGTGCAGGCTATACTGTTTTAATAGTTGTTTTTGTTTTTTGTTTTTTGTTTTTTAAGGCGCGCAAACTAGCGGCGCATATCGTCCGATGAACACTTTGGTTCGGTTCGATAGTGCAGTAGACTCCACTCGTGTTCACACACCGTACCGTCGTTATCGTCCAGGTGGCTGGGAAAAAAAAAAGAGTTCAACAATGCCGATGGTTTTGCGATCCCGAAAATCAATCCACCGCAGTGATGGAGATGAGGAGGGTCAAACAGCAGAAACGACCGCAACGGCGAAAAGGCAGTTCTCCCGCCTGCGGGAGAGACCCACGTACGTGGTGCGTAATATTACTCAACTTTTCCGCCTCCTTTTCCTCCTCAAGCGAGCGAAGACAACTTCACGGCGAGCCACGTAGTTCCTCGCGAGCAGCGACAATAGCAGCATCGCTAGCCGACTAAGCCAGAAAAAAAATTGTAGGAAAGGAAGTCAAGAAGAAGAAGCAGTAGCAGCGTGCTGGAAAACAACCAAGCCCTTTACATAGCCAGACTCTGGACGTGTAGCTAATCGTCACAAACTTTGATTGTTGACTGTGAAGCGTTGTGCATTCACACTCGCAAAGCTTCTGCGTCATGGTAAATCGTTTCAATCTGAGCACGTTTTTTTTTTTTTACATAGCCCTGATGACTCATCGTTTGTAGCTTAACCTACGCCGCATTGATTTTTTAGAGGCGATTGGCTTCACTAACTCGTGTTTTTTTGCTCCAGGAGTTCGAGGACTCGGATTCTGACACTGGGCACAGGAAGGTGATGGAGAGAGTGCAGACTGATGATGATGAATACGCGGAGGAGACCGATGACACGGTATCGCTACACTCAATGAATTTTATATCATCTTTGTGTCTTGTGCCTTGTGAAAAAGTATTCATACCCCTTGAATGTTTTTTTCTCCATGCTTTTTGGCCTTACGATCACAAACTTTGATGGGTTTTCTAGGAGCACATAGTTATGAGTTGGAACTAATATGATATACATCCACTTTTCACATTTTTAAGCAAATATACATTTGAAAAGTGGTATGTGTGTTCGTGCGTGTGTGTGTGTGTGTGTGTGTTTGTGTTAAGTATCGTTGGCTGGTATCGGCAGCTTCCAAT